>JAQHUG010000060.1:8772157-8782255 GCA_028555095.1 Dicrostonyx torquatus | reverse complement strand
CTAGATGTAGTAGGGAGGGCTTGGGACTATAGGCAGGGTGGGGTGCATGGCCCTCTCAGAGTTGGAGCAGGTGGGGTGGGAGGGTCTGTGGAGGGAGAGGGGAGGAGTATGAAGAGGGGAGGAGGGGAGGAAGTGGGAATTTGGGGAGAAAAGTTTAAATTAAAAAAAGAAAATGTATTTAAAATTCACTTGTTTATTTTCATAGTGATATGCAAATGTATACAAGCACAAGGTTATTCCTTACAGTGCTGTTTGCATGAATGAACAATGGGGTGAAGCTCCATGAGCATTACAAGGGGATAAGTTAAATTAATAGGCCTATATATCTATGTTGAAATAATAGTCAATTAAGGTAGTAAAAGTGAACTATATGTGCTTCCATGAATTATTTATTTACAAGCTTAATTCTTTGAATTTCAAAACAGTAAAGCTCACAGTGATGTTCACAATGCACTCTCATTTCTGATAAAGAAGACTACAACCACACTTCCATGTACAGAGGAAGTTTGGCTTGCATTGTACTTATTTGTACCCTGGAAGTTTTGAATTGAAGTGCATCTATTAATTTTTCAATAAAAAGTCTAACCTGGAAAACATACTTCTTTTTGAGTTTAAGTTTGCTTATCTCATCTCTCATTTCTGCTCTTGTTCTTATCTCCGGGTCTATTTGCCAGTTATCATTGTTTTCACAGCGGAGCCTGCAGGGAGCTGAAGAAAACTTGTGACATGCTCTCTTTCATAACACATCCCAGCAATCAGCAATTCAATTTCCTTGTACCAGAAAGGCCCTCACTTGATGTTACCAGCCTGGTAAGTAACGTCTCTTAAATATCAAAACCTTTGGAGGAAGAATAAGTACCTTTCGCTGTGAAGTTTGGGGACATTTTGCATTACGTTCTCAGTAGGCAGCTATCTGCAATCCACACCCACAGTTTGGGGGTTCTTTTTTAACTCTCCAGAAGATGCCACAATCCTCAGTATTTTTCCCCTGTGCTGTTGTGTCAGGAGTGCTTGGGGCGGTGCCCACTTTCACTTAGGTGCTTCTCAAGTCAAACCTCACTTCCTTTCACAGTGAGTTTCATTATTACATCATCCTGATGAAGAATCACTCGTGATGTTATCCTTTACTTTCATAAAAAGATTTAGGCATTCCAAATAAGAGGTTAAGAAAGTTTTTTAAATACATTTACTTTTTAGTTTTCATTTTCATTGATATTTTATCATATGCATCATGTTTCTCTGTCTTTCTTTGAATAAAGCATATATACATGTAGTATATATATGATATATATGTATGTGATATACATTACTGATTGCTTCAATGTAGCCAATTAACAATTCCATTACCAACATTGTTTTTGTGATGAAAACTCATAATACTGACACTTCTTACATCTCTCAAGAATAGGAGATATTATCACTAACTACATGCTCCTTGCTGTACGATAAAAATCCTAAAACACATTCTTCATAACTATAATTATGTATCTTTAACAACATACCCTTATCTCTTCCTGTATCTATTAATCTCAGTCTTTGGAAAACACCATAATATTCTCTACCATGGAATCAAGTTTTGTAATTCTACATATGAGTGAGATCGTGTGGTATCTGTATATAACTGGGTTATTTCGTTTAACATAACACCACACACATTTGCCATGCCATCACAGATGGATGCTTCATTTTTTAAATGATTGAATAGTGTTTCATTACTACCGTTTCAGTAGCCATTTATCTTTTCTCTCTTTCTTTTTTTATTGATTTTATTGAGCTATACATTTTTCTCTGCTCTCCTCCCTGCCTCTCCCCTCCCCTTCTGCCTTCTCCCAAGGTCCCCATGCTCCCAGTTTATTCAGGAGATCTTGTCTTTTACTACTTCCCATGTAGATTAGATCCATGTATGTCTCTTTTAAGGTACTCATAGTTGTTTTCTAGGTTCTCTGGGATTGTGCTTTGTAGGCTGGTTTTCTTTGCTTTATGTTTAAAAACCACTTATGAGTGAGTACATATGATAATTTTCTTTCTGGCTCTGGGTGCCCTCACTCAAAATTATGTTTTCTTGCTCCATTCATTTGCCTGCAAATTTTAAGATGTCATTATTTTTTCTGCTGTGTAGTAATCCATTGTGTAAATGTACCACATTTTCCTTATCCATTCTTCTGTCGAGGGGCATTTAGTTGGTATCCATTTGTCTTTGTAATTACTATTAGGTGCATCATTAGGTTGAGTTCCTATTTTGGTTGTTCCCATATGTTAGTGGTTCTATGATAAATATGGTAGTGAAGATTTTTTCTCTTGACACAATTTACTTACAACCACCCCCTACATACACCAACACACTTAGACACACACACGGAGAGAGAGAGAAAGTGAGAGGGGTCAGGGGAAGAAGTGAGTGTAGTCATTGGATCACATAGTAATCATACATTTAATTTCTTTTTTCTTTATTTTATATTTATTAGATTTTTTTAAAAAAAAAATACGAATCCAAACTCCCACTCCCTTCCCTCCTCCTATTCCCTCCACACACCCTTCCACCCCACCCCCCTCTAATCCTAAGAGAGAATAAGGCACATTGCTTTGGAGAGGGTCGAAGGCCCTCCCTACTGCATCCAGGCTGAGCAAGGTATACATCCAAAGAGAATAGGATCCCAAAAACCCAGTACATGCAGTAGAGACAAATCCCAGTGCCGCTGCCAGTGGCCCCTCTGTCTGCCCCAGCCATACAAATGTTAACCACATTCAGAGGAACTAGTTTGGTGCTATGCTTGTTCCTTACCTGTCTATCTGGAGTTGGTGAGCTCCCATTAGCTCAGGTAAACTGTTTCAGTGGATGAACCCATCATGGTCTTGACATCTATGCTCATATTCTCATTCCTTCTACTTTTCAACTGGACCTTGGGAGCTCAATCCAGTGCTCCAATGTATGTCTCTGCTTCTGTTTCCATCAATTGCTGGATGAAGGTTCTATGGTGATATTTAAGATAATAATCAGTCTGAATACAAGGCAAGGCCAGTTCAAGCACCCTCTCCTCTATTTCTTAGTGTCATAGCTGAGGTCATCCTTGTGGATTCCTGGGAATTTTCTAGAGCCAGATTTTTTTTGCTAACCTCATAACGGCACCCTCAATTGATATATCTCTTTCCTAGCTCTCATATCTGTTCTTTCTCTATCTCGACTATCCTATTCCCTCACGTTCTCCTAAACCCTCCCCTGCGACCCTTCTCTTCCCCTTCTCCCCTTCCTTCTACCCTCCACTCCCATGTTCCCAATTTTGTCAGGCAATCTAGTCTATTTCCAGTTTCCAGGTGGGTCAATATATATGTTTTTCTTTGGGTTCACTTTATTACTTAGCTTCTCTAGGATCATGAACAATAGTCCCAATGTCCTTTGTTTATAGCTAGTATCCACTTATGAGTGAGTACATACCACATTCATTTTTGGGGGTCTGGGTTACCTCACTCATTATAGTGTTTTCTAATTCCATCCATTTATTTTCATGCAAAATTCAAGATGTCATTGTTTTGTTTTTTAAACCTCTGAGTAGTACTCTAATATGTAACTTGCCACACTTTCTTTATCCATTCTTCAGTTGAGGGGCATCTAGGTTGTTTCCAGCTTCTGGCCATTACAAACAATGCTGCTATGAACATAGTTGAACAAATGCCCCCATACTATGATTGAGCTTAGGGAGCTTCCAAACTCTTCTATAGAATGATATTACCATTTTACAGTTTCACCATTAGTATGTGAAAGCTTTGTTTTCTACACAACTTTAGTAACCCCTTATCTTTGTGCTTTTGCTAATAGCCATTCTAATAGCTACAAGATGATATATAATTTTATGTATCATTGTAGATTAGATTTTCATTTGCCTTCTAATGATGTCAACCATTTTTCATACATCTATTGCCTATTTGTATCTCTTTTTTGAGTAGTTTCTATTCACATTTTTATACTTTTGTAGGGTTTTTGTTACTGAGTTCTTTATATTTTTATATTAAACCAATGTCAGGTTAGTCTTTTGCAAATATTTTCTAATTCTGTTGATTGTGAATATTTGATGCAATTCATACAAAAGTAGTAATGTGTATAGAAATAGGAAACAACATGAAAATTAATATGGACCTTCAGAAAATCTCCAGACAGCCAAAGCAATCTTAAGCAAAGAGAACAAAGCTGGAACTATCTAATTGTGTAGCTTCAGAATACACTTCACAAGTAAGATAATTCAAGCAACATGAAACCAGCCTAAAAAAAGAGCCATATGAAACAATGGAATAGAACAGAGAACCCAGAAATAAATGTGTGCATTTGCAACTGTTTGCTTGATTTGACATAGATTCCAAGAAATATAATGAGGAAATGAATTCTTCTATAAAATTGTGTTGTGAAAATTAAAAATCCACATGAAGACCTTTATCTCTCACCATACCAAGAAATATGGTAAATACAGAAGTGAGAGATAAGAAACAACTGTCTCAGAGGAAAACATGGGAAATGCTTCATGACATTGGTCTAGGTAAACATTCTTGGCATAGAATTCATTTCTTAGTATAACAAAATAGAGGAGAGAACTTGCTTCCTTTGTCTAAATCACACTGATGCTTGATTCAAATAAGAATCAGATGCCGGGCGGTGGTGGCACACGCCTTTAATCCCAGCACTCGGGAGGCAGAGGCAGGTGGATCTCTGTGAGACCAGCCTGGTCTACAAGAGCTAGTTCCAGGACAGGCTCCAAAGCCACAGAGAAACCCTGTCTCGAAAAACCAAAAATAAAAAATAAAAAAAGAATCAGCTGCTCATTTTCGCTAAGCCTTGTGGATTTCTAGGCAAGTTATTTAAATTTTCTGGATCTCAATTACTTCATTTTAACTGTAAATAACAATACCAACTATATAGTTCTATCTCATGGTTTTGAATGAAAAGTGAACTAAACCATACATGCTGTAATACTTACTATTAGCCTAGGATCACCTCACTATCTGGCCTCAAGGCCCTAATCTATCTCAAAAAAGGAAGCAACAATGATGAAGGCAATAGTTCCCAGAATATAATACAATGCACACTCTATATATTTGGTTTTTGTACTTTATTTCTTCTCCTTCTTCCTTATTTGAAGACCTACTTGTGTTCTGATAACCACTTCTGATCTTTATGATATTGATTGGGCTAGTCACTGAAGTTTATCGAGCCCTGTTTTCCCCATTCTGAAGCAGTACTGACTTGTCCTTAGAAGGATCATTAGGAGGTTGCCATGGGATCATGTGTATGAGTGTGTAGAGTGTAAAGGTGTAAAGTGCTAGAACAATTTGAGGAGTTCTTATTACATGGTCATGTAGAGTGAGATTTTAAAGAGAACAGAAGTCTCTGGAGCTCCAGTGATTTATTTTGCAGCTCAGATTGATGTGTCATTTTTAGTTGGTTCACAAGCCATACTTCCAGCTGTCATCTATCAACACTTTGGCCACAGCCTGTTCTTGGCTGCCTGGCTGGCTGGAATTAGTTATCCCTTCTAATGCTGCCTTGTTTTCTCCAGACAAAATCCCTTCTTCCCAAGGACAGAAACTCTCTCACTGAATTTTCTACTGATAAACTCTTTCTCTTGAATGTGCTTGGTTCTTTCTTGTCCATTTTTCTGTCTTGGGGATGCTGAAACATGAATAAAATTCATAAACTCCATTCATAAACTCTGTAAAAACATTTTGGGTAATGACTCTGTACCAGTTCTGATGGCTAAGTCTGGAGGATATAAAGCAATAAATAATGAAACTCTAGCACTCAAAGGCTGTATAGTTAAGTAACGAAAAGGCATGTAAACCTGTGCATTTATTTTAAGTAGTAAGTGAAACAATATGAATGTTTGCATGCCACAGCAACAACAGATTTAGGAAAATACTTTCTACAGGAGCTGTTGTTAAGTTTTAAATGATAATTTATGTTTTGACAGATAAGAAAGGCACGGATATTCCATGCAGAGGATGGAGGTTATCAAAATACATGCGATGAAACAAAACAGTACTTGGCGATAATATTATAATGTTATAAGGAATTCCTGGATGTGTATTTTTAAAAAATGAAATGCAGGGTAGATCCTCAAATTTATAGTATCCACACTAAGGGGCCCACACAGAAAAGACCCTAAATGTATAAGCATTTAAAAGGTGACAGACATAATAAGTGCACAGCAATGATTATCAGGCTGCACCAGGCATCAGAAATAACTGGGAATCTTCAAAACTGTGATGTTCAAGGCATGAAACTCTTATGGAACTGACCAACATCAAAATTATTTTAGTGTCTTAAAAGTTGTTCTCTAGTGTTTATAAGGCACATCCAAGGTTAAGACAATGAATATAGCATTTCTATGAGACCATTTGAATGATAGTACGGATGGTCCCCCAGACTTCCAGGAAGGGTAAGGCCAGAGGTGAACAGACCAATGAGAGATAAGGAGCCATTGCAATAACCCAGGTGAGATAAGACCTAAAATGTGTTTAAATGGATAAAATGTCTCATCTTCCAAGAACATTGTTAGCTACATGTGAACAGAAATTGCACATGATAACTTTTCAGGATTGTGCATCTGGCTATAGTAGTTACTTACTAAATACTATCTATTAGATTGGAAATAACTAAACATTAACTCCTTGCTCCACTCAGGTAATTATTGCTAACTTATGTTCATGTCGTTTTCTGGACTCCCCTGAGATATAGTACACTTTTAATGATAAATAACTCCAGTAAGCAGAATTTGAAGCAAAAACGATGTACAACATACATACGTATGTATGTATGAAATATCTCAAGTCTCATATGTGATAAATCCTAATGGAGAGTGACCCTAGATGGACAGGTTAATTTTATTCTTGTATAGGTGCAAAATTTACACCATTAACTGTTTCTAATATCACTGAATTATATATATTGAAATGGTTAAAAGTATAAATTTCAAATTATGTATATTTTCCAATGACAAATAATTAGGGGGAAATGTATAGATTGTGTGGATAAAGATATAGACAAATGACTAGTGGAGTATATGACTTAAGCCAGGCATGAGAGGCATGAGAGGACGACACACATGGGAATGAAAAAGATTTAAAATTTATAAATTTATTATGTTTAATAATTGAATTTATAAGATTTATAAAAAGAATATCAACATGTTGGAACATTAGTCACTAATTCACAATTCCATCATTCTGCTTTGAGACTCAGTGCACCAACTGCACACACAGAGGATGGCTTGTTATGACAGCAGTTGATGTGGAAATGCCCTGAACCCTTTCAGTTGCTCATGGCTTGATGTGAGACAAGGGAACAACATGGATGCTAATAGAACCCTATAACTTGAGACATGAGGAGCAGAATATGAAGGTCCCAAACAGTCAAGGTTTGAATCTAACAGATATTTGTACCTGAAGTAGTGTGCTCTTGAAGAGAACATGCACAAGAGAAATGATGTAGAGAAAAATTTAAAAACAATTTCATCTTAGAAATGTACTGGAGAGTTTGTGTCTAATCATGTGTCTGCATAAGAAGGCTGGCCTAGAAGAGATGGATCAAGAAAGCAGATAAATAATCTCTGCCAGGTGTGCAGAAACCAAGAAATTAAGAAATGGAAACTAAGTGAGCATGTCATATCATTCTCAAGATATAGACCCAAAGGGTTAACATTGAAATCTCAAAAGCCTGACCAGCAGCTGTGAAGCAAACCCACTGCAGCTGTTGTGCAGTTTGGCCCCACAGCCCTCTGCCTGCTATCTCTGTCACTGTCTGCCAAAACTAGGAGAGGGTTCAAAAAGCTAGATAAAACATAAAAAGTATGTGTGTTTCCTTCACAACCCACAGGCCAAGGTCATAATTGTTATTATACCCAGTCCACAGATGAGGAAACCAAGACTTCAAACTAACTGTCTGTCACACTGCTAATGAGTGGAAGAAATGAATCTCACTCATTTGTTTATGTAATGTTTACTAAGATCAACTTATGTAAAGAATTGAGTGAAAATAGTATTAATCTGTAGTCCTGACCCTCTTGATGCTCATTGATATCTTCAAAATAATAAGATAAAGGTTAAAATACATATTTTGCATTATGCTATATATTTACATCCTGGAAAATTACTACTTGAGTGGAGTTAAAAGTTAGGACATATGAAGAGAAGGATGAGGAAAGTATCTGGAAAATTTGTAAATGGAGACTGCACTTTGGTCTCCTGGACACCCAAACCTTAATAATCACACAAACTATATTAATTACAACATTGTTTGGCCAACGTCTCAGGCATATTCCTAGCTAGCTCTTACATCTTAAATTAACACATTTCTTTTAATCTGTGTATTGCAAAAAGATTGCAACTTACCAGCTACATGTCGTCTCTTTGACTCAGCCTACTCTCTCTATATATCTCTGTTCATATTCCCTGCCTGACTTTACAATGCTAAGCCATTGGACAAAACAGCTTTATTCACAAAACAAAAAAGCAGCACAAATACAGAAGGACATCCCACATCATAAATTGATTTGGGCTTGGATTGTGAGTCCCTGAAAATGATATGCTAAATTTGGTGTGCTTTGTATTCTGTAGAGCAAAGAATTATAAGTATTACTAAAGCAGAGGAACTACGTGGTCCAATCCATTTAAACAGATAACTCTAAGAACAGGTGGAGGGTGAATTATATAAAATGGGAAGAGAGTTGATGAAATTTGGCTGTAGTACATATGGCAAAAGATGAAATCCAGAAAAACTAAGGCAGATGTAGTAGAGATATGCGAGAATCAGGATAAAGGGATGTGAGATCTTTTTAGAGGGTTCAATTGTGCCAGAGTCGACATAGAAGCTAAACATGAGGAACTAACTGAGGATACTCAACATTATCCAGTTAATAAAGATAAAGATTGAGGAAGAAGGCCAAACTGAAGGTAGATATTTACCTTGGGATGATCTTCAGATGAAAGTCTGGTAAATACTTAAATGTAGAACTAGAACTGGAAAGAAAAATTTGGGATAAAATTGGGGTTTGGGGGGACTAACAGATCTTTCAAGCTGATTGAAAGCAAAAGGAAAGACAGAATCTGTTTTAGAAAGAAAAGAAGAGGAGGTAAGAAAGGGGAAAATGTGAGTAAGGGAGAGTGATCAAGGGATGAGGGAAGAGAAAAAAAAGTAATGAAGGGACAGGAGTCATAGACAATGTATAAAAACTATGCTGTGATGTGAAACATGAGTATAACAAATATAATTCTAAATTAAACTGATGCAGAAGCAATTGAATTAAATAATTCCAATAGTTAAAGCTGGAATCAAAGTTTACAAAGGACTGTGAATGGCGAGAAAAGTAGAATCTCTTAGAGGAAATGGAACTGTGTGTGCCAAGTGAGAAGAAAGTTCTGAAGGAATACTGAAAAAAAGAAAGGACGGTGGGATCTGGTCAAAGTCCTCAGTTTTGTTAGTTGTGATAGCAACATGATGAAACTCTCCATGTTTTGAGGGAAGGACAGTAGGGTTGCTGAGGGAGCGAGAATCAGTGAAAGAAGCTTGCTGTGAAGAAGAACATTTTGACATGTAACTTAAAAGCAGAAAATCCATTAGTGATGAAAAGAAGGCAAAGAAAACAAATGCAAAGGAATCAGTCAGTGCTACACATTGAATTTGTCACTAATGTGTTCATGTGATGGAAGCTTGGTTTCCAGGGTGAAAATATCAAGATTGGTGGGATTGGGCCAGCAAGATTGCTCAGAGGGGAAAGGCAATTGCCACCAAGCCCAATGGTCTGACTTCAACCCTTGGAACTCACAGGGCAAAAGGAGAAAACTGTTCCTCACAAGTTAGTTCTCTGACCTCCACATGCACTGTGGAATATCCTCAGCATATATATGATATATATGTATATATATACATATATGCATATAGACACATGCCATGTATAAACACACACACATACACACACATGTAATTAAAAAATAAGATTAGAAGTAATTTTCCAAGGTTGATCAAGTGATGTGGGAGTGTTCTCCTGTATTTTGTATTACTCTTATTGGTTGAATAAAGAGCTGCCTGGCTTATAAGATGGGTCAGCCCTTAGGTGG
>JAQHUG010000060.1:8761417-8771979 GCA_028555095.1 Dicrostonyx torquatus | reverse complement strand
ACCAGTAGCTGTGCGGGCCAGCGGCTGGGGGCTTGGGAGCTGGTGGCTGGGGAACACAACACACACCTCTCCTCTAATTACAACAGTTAAGCAGATCAAGAAACTGCTCTGTCCCCATACTCTGGATACCAGTCTGGCCAGACAATCTCCACCTCTCATCCTTGTTCCTGTCATTTCCCTACCATGTGTCATTATGTAATTCAACCAAGGGACCTCCACCAGATATACGCTATGCTATTTGGATTTTCAGCCTGTAAGTTTAATAAACCTCTTTCTGTCATATGTCTCTAGCCTTAGGTAATTTGTTGTGGAACAGAAAAATGGACTAACAGACAACAGAGGACACTGAGGCTGAAGGTGACTCAAATAGATTAACAATGAACATGTTACTAGAATGGTTAAGAAAACCTCACATATGTAGGACAGACCCACTGTGACATCATTCTGTCCCAGTGTCCCAGTCTGATCATAAAGAAATTGTGTTATCTGTTAGCATCATGTTCTTCTTTCCTCCTACCAAACTCTGCTTCACAGCACTTACCTTGGGGAGAAATAACAGAGTTAAAATGGTGGATTTTTTTTCACTCCTCTTGACTTAATCTTCATCTTTCACATAGAGACAATGCAGTTCCTACTTACTGAAATTCCCAAAGCAGATTTATAAATATGATCAATGACAGGGCTAAAATAATTTGCAAAAGACTGTGATAGGAGAGGCTCTGGTGTCCAGCTATAAAATTGGAACTCGATTCTATAAAAGTGAGGAGTCAATCAGAATATGTTGAGAAGAAAATGACAGAGAACTACACAGTGGAGTTAGAAATCTGCAATAAAGGGTTGGTTTTTGAGGGCCCTAGTCCTTTGAGTTTAGATTATTACATAAAGGCTGCAAGGAGATTGTGCCCTAGCTGTAACTGCTTTTTGTGTTCTGCACTAATGTAGAAATTATAGCAACAAAGAAAGGCAAGAATAGAGGATGGTTTCTCAGTAAAATCTTGGTCTCTGTACCCTTCTCTTTGTTTCACTTAGTTTCACTATTTTCTCTCCTAATTTGTTAGCAAGTCTCTCCAAATAAAAATTTAAAATGATATAAAAATGTAAATAATGATTAAGTTATTTTTTTAAGTTGTTATTGACAGAGATATTTGAACTAGGATGAACATTACAACCAGAGGACATTAATTCAAAAGATAACTCTCTTGGGCTTGCTATGAAGAGACACCATGAGCACAGCAACTCCTATAAAAGAATACGTTTAATTGGGGCTGTATAGCGATTAAGAGGTTTAGTCCATTTTGTCATGGTGAGAAGCATGATGGGGCAAACATTGTTCTGGAGAATAGTTGAGTGTTCTACATCTAGATCCATAGGCAGCAGGAAGTGACAGAGACACTGTCGAAGTTGAGCTTCTGAAACCCCGAAGACCACCTCATAGTAATATACTTCCTTCAACAAAGCCACACCTACTCCAACAATGTCATACCCCCTACTAGTGCCACTCCCTCTGAGTCTATGAGGAACATTTTTATTCAAACCACCACAATAATTCAAATTAGATTCCTGACCAGATCTCAGCTATGTACTTTGTAAAGATTTGTCACTTGTATTTTAATAAAATGCTGATTGGCCAGTAGCCAGACAGTAAGTATAGGCAGGGCAACCAAATAGGAAGTAGAAGTGTGGCAAAGAGAACATGAGAATTCTGGGAAGAGGAAAAACTCAGTATGCAGCCATCACCCAGCCGCAGAGGAAGCAAGATGAAAACGCCTCACTGATAAAGGTACCAAGCCACGTGGCTAACATAGACAAGAATAATGGGCTAATTTAAGATGTAAGAATTAATAAATAAGAAGCCTGAGCTAATAGGCCAACCAATTTATAATTAATGTAGACCTTTGTGTGTTTCTTTGGGATTGGATGACTATGGGACCAGATAGTACAGAAGCCTTGAACAACTATGGGACCAGACAGTACAGAAGCCTTGGACAACAAATGGTGCCAATGGGGACAATTAAGTTCACTTAGAGCCTTAGAGAGTTTGAAAAGGAATCCTAGACACAAAAAAGAACACAGTTAAGCATGACTTCTTGGTAGCATTCTCTCAGGTTGGCTTTATTTGCTACAGACAAGTACATCTCATTTAAGAGAGATTTTCTGACTCAGCTTTAGCTGCAAAAAACTTGGAGCTCTTTGAAGAGGCCCCACCACAAAACTCTTAAATGGTGTTGATGAATAGCTGACTGCATGCTTTCTGATGGTGGTAGGGACCCTGAAACTCTATGGAGTTATGGCAATAAACATGGCTGTGGCCAGTTCCTTTGCCATGAAGCTAGACTCTCAGAAAGCTAAGGAACGGGGTGGACCCAGCCGTAAAAGCCATGGCTTTAATCCTAGTCATATCACTTAGCAAATTAAAGACTCATGTGATCAGAAAAAGAGAGAGATACAGTAAAGTTAAATACAGATGAAAAAAACCTCTAAATGTTTTAGACTGTGTTAAAAAAATATATGTAGGCTTGGTATATATATATATATATATATATATATATATATATATATATATATAGAGAGAGAGAGAGAGAGAGAGAGAGAGAGAGAGAGAGAGAAGTTGGGTGTAGTGCCACAGACCTTTAATCATAGCACTTGGGAGGCAGAGGCAGGCAGATCTTTGTGAGTTCAAGGATGACCTGGTCTACAAAGTGAGTTCCAGGACAACCAAAGATATACAGAGAAACCTAGTCTAAAAAAAACAAAAAATTGAAAATAAAACAAAAGAAATAGAGTTTAAAATAAAGCCACATAAAGATGAAAAAAGCACAGAGTCTGGATACTGTATGTTATTGTGTAGTCTTTGAATTGTATGACTGCTGGCTGAGGAAGAAGCAACAGCTGCTAAAAGACATTTGATTATAAAGGCTGCTGGATTAATCTAACAAATATATTTTGAAGAAGCCTTGACATCAAAACTTAATTCAAAAGATATGTTACTTTGGAGAAGAGGTTTTGTTTTTGTTTCCACAGAAAATGAGAGGCTATGAATTCATTCTGTGCTAAGAAAAATCAGGTTTGATCAAGGAAGACCCCCCCCAAGAAATCTCCTATAGCATCAGATGGCTCAGATGTCTGAATTCTATATCCAAAACACTTTCAAGACTGCTGCCTGAAATGATCAAGCGTTACAGGATACTCCAGTCAGGACTTGATCATAATTCTAAATTTTATTTAGGTCCCCATAACATTATCAGTGCCCCTAATCAGCAGGAAGTAGCCTAGAAAACTATGCCCACATTCCCAAAAAATGGACTATGGATATTTTTCTTTGTTTAGAGTGTTGGTTACAAGTTGTTATGGATAATGATCAGGAAGAAAGCTAAACAAGGGATATTAGATTCAGAATTCTTGTTTTGAAAAAAAAGGGGAGGAAAAGTGTTGTGGGATAATGGTCTTGTACTTTGTAAAGATTTGTCACTTGTATTTTAATGAAATGCTAATTGGCCAGTAGCCAGGCAGGAAGTATAGGTGGGGAGACCAATCAGGAAGCAGATGTGGAGCAAAGAGAACAGAAGAATTCTGGGAAGAGGAAAGACTCAGTCTGTAGCTGTCATCCAGCTGCAGAGGAAACAAGATGAGAATGCCTCACTGATAAAATTTCAAGTCACATTGCTAACATAGATAAGAATAGTGGGCTAATTTAAGATGTAAGAATTAATTAATAAGAATTCTGAGCTAATAGGTCAACCAGTTTATAATTAATGTAGATCTCTGTGTGTTTTGGGGACTGAATAGCTGTGGGACCAGGTGGATAGAAACTTCAGTCAATAAATCTCTGAGTGTATGCCTTAATAATTCCTTGCCAGATGTCTTCACAGAACAGAGGAGGAAAACATTCCAAGCATGGTGGGAAGCTTCCTTCTCCAAAAGATCCTCCATGGCATTTTTTAAAAATGAAATCTCTTGCCTTCTGACTGCCCATTATATGGCATATTGTCATCATAGTGAGTAACATGATTGATTTTGGTCTCAATTTATTTGTCTGTCACACCTACATTTCTGCCTTTATGTCTTAGTAAATTATTCTTCAAGAATAATGCTGCTCTTTTCTTTCTGCATCCCAAAGCAAATATGAGCATCTTCAGCATCTTATGTTCCCTGTTCTTTTTCCTAACATCAATATGATGGTGGCGATGGTAATGATGGTAATGGTAGTGATAATAGTGGTGATGGTGTTGGTGATGGGTGTAATGGAGGTGGTATTGTGACTACCTGTGAACATTTATTCTCCCTAGTTACAACTCCAAGAGATATACTGGCAGTTGGATGAAGAAAACTTTTAAATTATGGTCTTCAATTTAGCCGTCTTCAATCTCTTCTGTTCCAATTTCCTTTCTTCAGTAACTTGCACTTTCGTAACATTTCTTCTTTTTTAAAGTTTACTTTCTCATAATTATGGCTTCCAGCTTTTGAACACCATCATTTCACCAACTCCAATAAGACTTTCTCCAGTCTTTATGCTTTTATCTCATCACCGAGCCATGTGTCATCATGACACCATCTTGAGGTGGTCACCTGCTGAAGATAAAGACTACTTTCTGGCTCCACACTTGGTTATTCGGTACTAAATCAAAATATATGAAAAATAAAGTTTTTATAGACTAGATTGTGTTTTCAGAATCCATTCATTATTCTTTACTCCTGTTCAAATGAAATTTTTATGAAACAAGACTTAGAATATGTGGTGTAGGAGGGTTCTTCTGTATTTTGGGCTACTCTCGTTGGTTGAATAAAGGACTGCTTGGCCTATAGAATAGGACACAGCCCTTAGGTGGGCGGAGTAGACAGAACAAAAGATGGTGAGAGAGAAGGAAGAGGGAGAGCTGCCATGAAGCTGCCAGGGTCAGACATGCTGAATGATTCCCAGTAAGATCACCACCTCGTGGTGACACACAGACTTTTACAAATGGGCTGAATAAGATGTAAGAGTTATCCAGAAGAAGTTATTGATAATGGGCCAGGCAGTATTTAAATGAATACAATTTTCATGTGGTTATTTTGGGCATAATCTAACCTTGCGGCCGGGAGCCGGGCAGGACGGAACAAAATGGCTGTGTTCCTCTCAGGTGCTGGGAACACAGCCCCCACCTTATTACAACAAATGTGCATCTTCACATAGTCCTGTAATGCATTGAAGTTCAGAGAGATAGCACTTTTCATATAAGAGGCTTTGCTTTTATTACATACACCACTGCATCAATGCAAGATTTTCTTGATATTTAGAGATAGGTTCAATTTTTATTATTAAAATAGCTTTGTACAAATAAGGTTCTGTATTATGGTATCTTCTAATTCTCTAAAATTGTTATTTCTTCAATTCACATAGCTATTATTTATATTTGATGATGTTGCAGAACCAAATTTCCAAGAGATAAAATCATGAAGCCCAAGATGGCATGTATGATGGTAGAACTATAGCACTACGGAACATCTAATTTTATATATGTGTTTCCAGAACTCTGGCTTTTCTCTCCACATATTTGTGACTTGAGATCTGGAAGAATTTCATCAAATGGGAATTAACATGGTGGTATACCACTCATTTGATGTTTTCTGAGAGTTTAAAATTAGGAGTAGCTGTATTGACCATTTTACTTATTTCTGACAGAGATTATAAAACCTTTTACACAGCAACAAAGTCAACATGGTGTGTGAGCCAGAAGTTTGCCAATTAATTGTGTTTATTTTAGCTAGGGTGAACTAAAGGCCTTACATCTCTCCAATCACAATGATAGTGAGGAACTATTTTATAGGTGGTAAGCTATTCACTTCATATTCAATTTGTTATGAACTTATGTATTCTGTAAATCCTCTGTGTCTGGTGCTCAAATTCATCTTAAAATAACACTTCTTTGTGTAATCAAGTTTAAACTTACCAGACTCTGTTGCTGTGATAGCGCACAGATAGCTCAGGACACACTTCATAAAGTCCCTAGGATGACCTTTTTCACTCGTATTCCTTGGTTTCCCCACACTTTCCAACTCATTCACAATGTAACAGTCACAATCATCTTGACCTCCTGGTGTTAATGATTTACATAGTCATTTACTTCTTGAATACACTCCATATTTACATGCACTTGTTCGAGAATTTGGGTGTTTCCAAGGCAGTATTTCATTTGGAATACTCATAGAACTCTGGAAGTTAGTATGAAGCCATGAGGAGGGATTTTCAAGTAAGGGTGTATAGAACATATAGGTCCAAAGGGTGAAAGGGAAATAATGGAACAGGAAAGGTTAGATTGAGTTGAGGGATGGGAAGGCATGGTAGCAGAGAGAATACAGAGAAGGGTAAATTAACATTAAAGACTTTTTAAAGAAAGTTATATGAAAACTCACTACTATAGAAGTTTCCTAATATGCACACATATGAACTTATAAAAGAGTTAAAATGGTGTTACTCTATAACTGGTGACAATACTATTACTAGACATCGCAGGGTAACATATGAAAATCCTAGTTCTGGGAATGGGTTACCTATTTTGGAGTTGTTTGTCAGTAGGATCTCATAGATTGTCAAACATTGTAGGTGCTTTCTTTGCTGTCGCTCTTGTTTACCTTCATGAACTTGATGGCAAGACCATGATGCAGATGACATCGTATAATTGACCATAAACAATGGAGAAATAAATCTGGAACTAACCTGGATGCCACATGTGTAAGTTGCTATGCCTGCAACTGGTGTAGAAAAGAAATCCCAGCTGTGACTCATGTGAGCTACAATAATGACATTCCTGGCAAAAGGTGTCTGCGGATACAATACTGACAAGAACATCATGGACATGATCAACTTGTTTTATGTTTTTAGATTCAACCCCCATTCTACAACAGAAATATGATTCCTGGCACCATTATTGGACTAAGAACCTATAACTTGACAGGTCATAAGTCCTAGGGGAGAACTTACCACTGTTATTCTGCAAAATGGATATAGCATTAAACCAACTCAAAATGACTTCTTATTATGCCTATAGATTAATATATCTATCAACCTATATAAACTTCTAGTTGTGGTAGATGGTGATTAATACAGAGACCTATGATTTGTCTTCTAGCAGAGACTAAGAAACTGTGGAATTCTCAGCCATAAATGGGACATTTATATCACACCCCCTCTTTCCAAAGCTCATGGATTATTACAGAAAATGAGATAGAAGGAGTTTAACATTGAGAAGCAGTGAGTGACTACAAAGAAACATATCTTATGGATACCCCAGGGAACCTGCACACATTTACTCACAGTGGTTGTGATGGCATGCATAAGAGTTGTGCAAGTTTAAGCCAGACCAAATGCTAGCACAGAAAGTGGAGGTTGGGACGAATCTTATCCCTAACTGAGGAGCTCCTGGAAATTGGTAGCTGGTGGGACAGGGAGAGTTGGCCTCTGGTAAATTGATCATGCTCCATTTGAAGTCCACACACTCAAGATTATAAGGACAACACAAATTGGACTTACTGTATTTTTTTATTTTATAAAAAGGACTTCATAAATGCTGGTGGGTATGAAAATGGTATGGATCTGGAAGGAACTGTGGAGGAAATAGTAGTATCAAAACACAATGTATAAAATTTTCAAAGAATGATTTTAAAAAGGAAAAGGTGTACAAATTTGTGACTGAATAATATTCCACCACATACATGTAACACGATTTTTAACCACTTACTCATTTCATTGAAAGACATTTAGGTATTCCCAGTTTTCCAGTATAATGAATACAATTTCTATTAGCACTTGTGTGTAGGTTTGTCTTTGGATGAAAGTTTAAGTCTCTAAGAAAAACAATCAGTAGCTATATTGTTTATAATCAATAGCTTTATTGCTTAAACATTCAATAAATGCATATTCAATGTAGCAATCAACTTCCAATCTGTTCTTTTCAAATGGCTATAACCTTTTGCATTCATAATAGCAACATATGAGTTCCATTTATTTCACATTCTCCCCACAACTTGTAGTTCAGTATTTTAAAGACATCCTAATAAATGTGCGATGTTATCTTCCTTTGGTTTTAATTTGAATTCACTTAATGGCTAACTGATGTTGGACATCCTTTCCTGTATGAATTTGCTGGGACCTCTTTACTGAAATACGTATTGTCTTTTGCCATTTTTTTTTAATTCTTGGAATATAATAGTCTTTTACTGCTTAATGCTATTTATGCATATATTCTGAATAAACATAGAATATTAGATACATGCTTTCCAAATGTTTTAATTTTGAGAAGGGATTTCACCATGTAGTCTCAGATTTTTTCAAATGTGTGATTCTCATTCCTCAATCTTCCAAGTATTGAAATTACATACCACCACACCTGGTATTATCTTTTAGTATTTTATCCTGGTTGGCCTTAATTTCATTTCCTGTTGCTATGATAAATATTCTGATAAAAGCAACTTAAGAAAGAACTTGTTCACTTATCAAGAATACATTCCCTCATGACAGGGAAGAGGGACAGAGAGTGTAGAGAGGAGATAAAGATGGTGGAGAGATAGAAGAGAAAGAAGAGAAGAATACAGGAGAGTAAGGGAGAGAGATAGAGAAAGGAGAAAATAGGTTAAAAAAAGAAGAGATATTTCTTTAGTAGCTTCTCTACATCAGGCGGAGGTGGTGCACACCTTTAATCCTAGCGCTTGGGAGGCAGAGGCAGGTGGATCTCTGTGAATTTGAGACCAGCCTGGTCTACAAGAGCTAGTTCCAGAAGAGCTTGGGCTGTTACACAGAGAAACCCTGTCTCAAAAAAACAAAAACCAAAAATCAAAAGAAAAAAATGAAAAGAAAAGAATGAAAGAAAAGAGCAGAAGTTCCGCTAATGAGAGGAAAGGCATGAACTATTTTATGAGTACAAAAGTACAACACCTTATTTAGAGGAAAGTTTGATGTCATGCTCATTTAGCAAAATAACAGTAGAGGGTTCTTTCCTGGGATGTATGCTCTACCCAGACACAGGCTCATGGCTTGTTTACTTTATTAGGTATAAATTCTTTTCTGTGGTGCAGGCCTTAATTCCCATTGTTGGTTACTCCTATAGCATCCATGCCTCTATTGCGCCATTGGGCATATTTTACCAGGCTGTTCATTAATGGACTTTACAGCTGGATTCCATCACAAGGACTGGTGTCATGCATTCTACTTCAATTAACTTAACCAAGACAACCCCTCATAGGCATTCCCAGAGGCCTGTCTCCCAAGTGGCTTTAGATTATGAAAATGACACAAATCATCACATACTCTTCATGTTATCTTTAGTGTTCATTACTTGCATGATGAAAAAAGGGGTACTAATTTGGATAAGAAACTATTTGTTTTTCTTTTACTTGTGGCTTTTAAGGGTCTAGTTTTGAGGACTTTTGCCTAAAATCAGATTATATAGATTCTCCCCATTTTTCTGAAAGTTTCATGTTTCACATGTTTATGCCTTATACTATTTTAATGTGAGATATATATATATATATATGTGAGACCAGGATCAGGTTTCCTTTTTGGTTTTCTGCATATGCATCATTACTTGTTTTAGTTGTAGAAAACATTATTCTTTCTCCAATGAGTTTTTATATGTGCTTTCCAAGATCATATGCCTATCCTTCTGTGACTCTAATTTTGAACTCTCTATCTTGTTCTATTAATTCAATTGATTATTCCTCTCCTATTATCTACTTCATTCACTGCCATACTTTTAAAACTGTATCCTTATTATAAAAGTATCATACATGATAATTTATATATGAATAATTTTTAACTCTTTAATAGCTAATGGCTTATTCAAAATTAATAAAGGTAAGGGATTTAAAAACAATAAAAATGTCCATCTTACTGTGAAAATTTTTTGTAGTTGGTAATTCTCCTTTGCAACTTAAAAAAATATGACCAAAGTATAGAAAATTTTGAGAATTTAAAGGAAATAAAAATATATAATCAAATTCTGATAGAGAAATGCAAAAGAGTACTATGAAATGCAAATTTCTTGATCATGAAACTCCATGTTATCATCACCTGATAGGGGCTAGTTTTAAAACTGAGTCATATGAGCCATCCTCCTTCCTTCTTTCCTCCTTCCTTTTCTTTTTTCTTTCTTTCTTTGACAAGTATTCATAATGTATTCCACACTGGTTTAGAACTCGTGATCCTCATGCCTTAACCTCCCACGTGCTGATTTTGCAGATCCTAGATGTTCTTCTGTATGCTGTGAATTTATTGGTTGATGAATAAAGCTGCTTTGGTATATGGCAGGGAAGAATATAGCTAGGCAGGAAAGTCAAACTGAATACAGGGAGAAAGAAGGGTGGAGCAGAGAGAGATGCCAACAGCCACCAGGGGAGAAAGGTATCAGGGTATCTATAGGAAGCCATGGGCCACGTGGTGATAGACATTAACAGAATGTAGATATCTTATTCCCTTCTCCAATATCCACCCTTCCTCCATCTCCACCCTCCCACATCCCCAAGATCTCCCCAGTTCTTCCCTTCTCCCTTCTATCCCCCTCCTTTTGGCCTACCCCAACCCCCAACCCCTA
>JAQHUG010000060.1:8712372-8732413 GCA_028555095.1 Dicrostonyx torquatus | reverse complement strand
CATTCTCCTACAGGTTGACATCCAATTATGCCAGCACCATTTGTTAAAGATGCTTTCATTCTTCCATCGTATACTTTTAGCTTCTTTGTCCAATATTAGGTGTTCATAGGTTTGTCACTTGTGATCTATTTGAAGGACGACACAGTTAAACTAAATGGAATTTTCAAACAAGTTTAGCTATAATGGGAGTTCATCAATATTATCTTTATAGTTTATTTATAAAAACAACATAGATATTTCTTAAAGTTGAATGCAAACACAAAATATGACATTAAAGAGAGGAATATTTTCTACTTATGTGGGACAAATGACAACTTGAAACATTGTTGAGAATGTATAAGAGCTTCTAGATCTATCATACATGGCAGAGGTGCAAAATGTTTCAGTCCCTTTGTAACTAGAGTTATGATATAAAGTTCAAAATGCATTTGCCATGTAATCTAGCATAATGAATCACAACATTTTATTTTAGAGGCGTGAAAACATGTACACACAAGACAGCGTGTTAATGTCCATACTACTGCTACTAATTTTAGTTCAATCTTGAAAAAAAAAACATGAACTAGTGAGTGAATAAGACACAATATCCTGCTTCATCCGTATAATAACATACTACTTAGCAATAACAAATATACAGAGAATCTCAGCATCATTGCATTGAATAAAGAAGCAAGAGCAAGACATAGAGGCTGCATGTTACATTGTTCCTTTTACATGAAATTCTAGAAACAATTTAAATCATTGTGATAGGAAACACTAACTGGTCACTCATGCCTCAGCAAGAGGATGACATTGGATTCAAGAGGTAGTAGACATCTTTTTGAGGTGACAAAATGCTTTCATTACTGATTATACTGATGATTATACAATTACACACATTTACCCAAAACCATAACAACACAGTAGAGGATTATTTTCATTTGAATAGCATACTTTAATAAAGGCAGTAAAAATAAAACTACCACTCATAAGAATAAGCAATGCTGTTAAGTATGTAGGTATAAATCTAACAAAAGATGTGCATGATATTGAAATAAAAGACTACAAACAACATTGAAAGACATTTTAATAAAACAAATCAACAGAGAAATGGTATGGAAAAGACATTTGAAACAAGTAACACATGGAAATGGACTGCACAAAGGATTTCATCCTTTAAAACAACCTAAACTATACAGAATATATTAGAAGGCAATGCACAGAAAGGATAGCCTCAGTGGCTGGTACGTAGATGAAAACATGCTTATACTCATTATTAATCAGAGAGATGCAAATTAAATTAGCATAGTGGTACTACTCATTACTCATCAGAATGCCCCAAATACAAACATCTGCTAATATCACATGCCAACAAGAATGCAGGGCAACAAACTGTTCTACATTACTTTGAAGAAGAAGTTGGCAGAACTCAGTAAAACTAAAAATATGTGCATACTGCGTCAGTAACTTAACTCCTTAATACCTGAAGGAAATACAAGAAAAACATTCAAGGACACTCATTCTGACTCTTATAATGGCTAAAATATATTTATTAACATAAATATTCATTCTTTTTGACACTATAAAATTTGAAGTTTCCAATTCATTTGCTCTTTCAGTGTGTCAGAATTGCTGACATTTTTGTTACTTTGCAACACAATCTCAAAACTGCCATTCGAAAAAATGTAATTACAGGACTCTCATTCTTTTATTTTTAATTAATTAATTATACATCCAGACCCAAATTTTGCCTCTTCTCTCAGTACCTCACCTCCCTTCTGCCCCCCACCCTCACCCCCAATCCACTCCACTCCTCTTCCATTTCTATTAAGAAAAAGGGCAATCCTCCCATGGATATCAACAAAACATGGAATATCAAGTTGCCGTAAGGCGAAGCACCTCCCCTCATATTAAGGCTGGGCAAAGCAACCCAATATGAGGAATAGGGTCCCAAAAGCCAGACCAAGAATCAAAGAGAGCCCCTGCTTCCACTGGTAGGAGTCCCACAAGAAGACCAATCTACCCAATTGTCACATATATGCAGAGGGTCTAGTTCAGTCCTATGCAGGCTCCCTGGTTGTCAGCTCAGTCTGTGTGAGCCCCTATAAGCCCAGGTTAGTTGATTCTTTAGCTTTTATTATGAAATCCTTGACTCCTCTGGCTCCTACAATCCTCCCCCATCTGCTAATTATAATTGTGCTATGCTCATATTGTGCTGACAGGCAGTGTCGGGTGGGCTACTCTTGTGACTGAGGATATAACAGTCATTGGTTGGCCATTCCCACAATCTCTGTGCCTACCTTACCCCAGAACATCCCATAAGCAGGACAGACAGGTTGAAAGTTATACAGTTCAGTTGGTGTCCCAATCCCTCCACTCAAAGTCTTGCCAGATCACAGGTGATGGTCAGTTCAGGCTAAATATCCCTTCATACTTGGAGTCTCAGCTGCAGTCATCCTGTCGATTTCTAGGAGCATCCGTCCCTTGCACCACATTTCTACCTCACCCCCAAAATGCCTCCCCTTCCAGCTGTCTCTTTCAACCCTCTGCCACCTGATTCTTCCTGTTCCCATCTCCACCTGCCCCTAGTTTATTTGATTTCTCTTTACCAGGGAGATCTGGGCATCCCTCTTGAGTCCTGCTTGTTACTTGCCCTCTCTGGATCTGTGGATTATTAGCAGGCTTATCCTTTGCTTTACAGCTAATATCCACCTGTAAGTGAATACATGCCACGTTTGTTGTTCTGGGTCTGGGTTACTTCATTCAGGATATTTTTTTTCTGGTTCTATCCATTTGACTGCAGATTTCATGATTTCATACACTTGTGTGGGAAGTCCTTCTGTATATGTGTTGCTTTTGTTGGTTAATGAATAAAGAAACTGATTTGGCCTGTGATAGGGCAGAATAGAGCTAGGCAGGAAAACTAAACTGAATACTGGGAGAAAGAAGGTGGAGTCAGGAAGAAGCCATGTAGCTACCAGAGTAGAAAGACATGAGCCGCCAGTTAGAACCTTACCAGTAGTCCATGAGCTTCGTGGTAAAATATAAAACAATAAACATGGCTTGATTTAAGATGTAAGATCCTGCTAGGAATATGCCTGAGTCATTGGCCAAGCAGTGTTGCAATTAATATAGATTTTTGAGTGATTATTTGGGGTCTGGATAACTAGGAACAAACTAGCAGCCTCCGACAACAATATCCCACTATGTAAATGTACTACATTTTCTTTATCTCTTCTTCTGTTGAGGGGCATCTAGGTTTTTTCCTGGTTTCTGATTATTATGAGTAAAACTGCTACGAGCATAGTTGAGCAAGTGTTCTTATGGTACGATGAAGCATCCTTCAGGTTTGTGCACAAGTATTATAGCTGAGTCTTGGAACAGATCTCGTGTTCTTTTCACAAGTTTTAAGGGAAATGACAAACAACCCACCAGCATTCAGTGCAATGAGGAACAGGTTTCCTGACACAGGAAACTGCTCTGGAGTGGGTTGGGAGCAATAAAGGCTCAACTATTCCCTAAGAACACTATGCAAACTTTAAAATGAGTGAGATTAGATTGCTGTGTTTAGAATGATCTCCAAGATAAACCAAACTAAACACCCCATAAAAGCATCATATATCACATTATTACTATTTTGAAAATATAGAAAATATGAATGTGTTCAGGATAGTATAAGCACACAAAACTCCCTCTGGCAACCACAACAACCTCCTTCTTGTATTTACTTCTTAGAGGAGTCCTAGCAGTCTTGAGGATGGTGGGAGGCTTGCTTCTACTGTGTTAATTATGCCCCGTGTGCAAATTATGTATTGTTCATGAAATCTAGGTTTTGAAAAAAAACCATAGATTTAAAAAACATTGCCTCTGATTTTTAGCCTGTCATTCTTTGTGTTTAGATTATGTGGCATTTACTGGGCTTTCTTTAATTAAACTTCCTGCTGAGCTTTACAGACCCACAAGCTGGGCAGTAGGAGAAGGTGTCACTTTGTGAGCTAATCAGCTGAAAGGGTTTATTTCCTTCCAAGAGCTGTATCTGAAGCACCCTTGTGTTTTCCCAAATATATATTATAATTTTGCCTTTGCTAGTAAATTATGTTCACATCTATGTACTTTAATGTATTCATTCATTCATTCACTCAGGTAACAAATGTCATTAGAGAACCCCACAACGGAAAGAATTCTCCCTATAACAGACTTCAATTTATCCTCTGCACTCCAATGTGTTGTAATGTCATGTGTGATATTGATAAGAAAAGATTTTGTAAACAAAGATCAAAGCAGACTGTGGGTCCTCCAACATGTCTTCACAGGTACCGCCTTTCTGCTAATTGATCCTCAAATTCTCTTTGCTATGGATTATATACAGAGTTCAATTTGTGTTGATTGTGTTGCAATTTGATTATTATATTTCCTTGTCTGACTCTTGCATTACACGTTGAACTGCATAGTCATACAGTTCATTTTGCAGACTTTCTCCTGCACATCTGTACTCTCAGCATTTAGAGGATTTATAGTTACAGGACAGCTAACCTACTATTGTTTGAACACTTTTGGATGGTGTAGTGGCACTGATGATGTTCTGAGATGACAAAGACAATATCGGACTTCTGGTTTTCTGTGGTGCTAAAAGACACTTAAAGGGTGCTCACATAGAGGCTGGGGAGATGACTCAGTAAGCATGAGAAACTGAGTTTAATCTTCAGAACCCATGTTAAAACGTCAGGGATCCTGGCGTGTGCTTGTAATTTCAGCACTGGAGAGAAGGAGTCAGGCAGCCCCTGAGGGCTCACTGTCAAGACAAGCTGTTACAATATGTGAGCTCCAGGCCAATGAGAGACCTTGTTTAAAACAAAAGTTGGGTGACATGCTGGGAATGATATCTGAAGGTGTTTTCTGGCCTCTAAACACATGTACCCGTGTGCATGCTCTCGCATTCTGCTGCACTTTGAAAGTGTTTTCTGCCTAGCCTGGAAGAAGGGAAAGCATATAAACAAGTGCCAAGGAAACAGACCCAGGAGGCACATGCAATCTGTCCAAGAATGGATTAATGACAAGGTAACTGGTTTGAAAAACAGCCTTTGACAGCTTGTGTAAGAGGACTTATAATTTGATTATAAAACCAAACTATAGCAGTTGTGTTGTTAATTGGTATGCAGAATTCACTTAAGGTTGTCTGAAGGTTTGAGCAAAGAGGAATTTGGATATTTTTAGGTAATAATTAATGACATAAAGGGTAAACTTAAGTTCTGCTTCCAGTTGGGAGGGTCAAAACCTCTTAGAACTGTAAGACCAAACTGTCTTTAGCTTTTGTGATCAGCAGCATCACACATTTGTTCTATAAACATGATAGTAGAATGTATCATGGAGTTTCCTAATTTATACAGGGACTCCTCAGCTAATGCAGAGGGACTCCTCATACAACATTGCATTTGAGTCAATCAACAACCTTGTGAGGCTGGCAGGACTATTCAGAGTAGGAAAAACTGGGTCTGTGTGACTATAAGTGACACCAAATTATTCAGGCATAGAGATATCTGGGTTTAAAGCTTTGGTTTATAGTCATTAGTTTCAGCACTTTTAGCATTGTGCCCTCCCCCAAACTATCGTTTGGTACTTTCAACAGCTTCTGGAGTCTGACCTAGATGGATGGTGCATTTGACCCATATGACATGTCACATACTCCAATATCCAATTTCACACCATTAGTCGGCAGTCACTGAATGGAAGTTCAGGATGTCACGAGAATCCAACATCGATCTCTCAATTAAAAAGCAAAGCTCCCCTGGGAGCCAAACTTAAAGATAATTGGTTTTCTTATTTGAACTCTATCTCCCAGGCTCTGGGAAGTTTAAAAGGCAGATACGCTGGTGAGCACTTTGGCCATTCTAAACCTAAAGGAGGTCACTGCAGGGGCCAGAATGCTTTGCTGACAGCCACGTGAAAACTAAAAGCACCTTCAGGTGACATACTTCTTAATTGTTCTTTTTGGAAGCCTAGTGATATTTAAGGAAGTTATAGAGAAAATTGTCATTGTTCAGGAACAGAAAGATTGGTAGAAAGTTATGATTTCTAAGGCTCTATGCAGTGTCCTTAGAGGATGTGCGATAGATCTGTCACCTTGTTGATGGATCAACTCCTGCTCAACAGCACAGTTACGTTACTGATAACCAGCTACCTGTTTTAACATCTTACTGTTCTTCTTCAGCAAGTGTTTGGGGCTCTGCAACTACAGATGGAACAAGAAGACAGGCTCGAAGAAAATAAACATTTCTATCACAGGCTCATCATCGATATCTAAGGATGGCTTAAGTTTCCAAAGTCAAATGGGAGGGAAAGTATGAGGTAATTATCTTTATACTTACTATTCATATTCAACAAAATATGTCTTCTCTAAAGGATTCTTTCTCACCTGAGTAGAGCCTCCAGTCATGAATTTTTCTCATTCTAGCTCTTCCACCCTCCTCGAAGTCGCTCCTTACTCAAGCATACATCCCCTTGCAGGTCTTTCCTCTTTTCTTCTCTCTGTAGTGACATTCTCTATCTAGGAACTAGGCTAAGCCTCTCCTTCACAAAGGACAGAAAGAATGAAAATATTTCCGCTGTCCTTTCTTCTCCCTTCTATATCTATATTCTCCCCCAACCCATCCTTTGGCAACATCATCTTCTTCATATTCTAATCTATGTCTGCCATTTCCTTCCCCTTCCCACTCACTGCTCTCTGCTTGCTGCCCCTCACACTGTAAGAGTCATGACGCCTCTTCACCAAGACTTCACTTCCTCTTGGACTCAGACATTTTTTTTGTTTCCCTCACTCCCATGAGTTATTTTTCAAATATTTTTTGGGTATTTTCCTTCTCCAGATCTGTGTGTGCTCCTGTCAATCATCTTTAGCCCTCACTCCACTAAAAATCTTTCTAAGTCCAATGATCAACATAACCCCACTTTACTAGGTCCCTTTCTACACAATCTTCCTGGAAAGCCTCTCTCCCTCCTTGTTTGGACATTGAACCATCATTTGCCATTCCACCTTCTCTAAACCTTTTCCTTTCTAAAGCAGCTTTTTCTATTTATTGTTGCTACATCTATGTCATGGAAATTTACTACAATGTCCTAGATTTGTTGCTCAGTTGAGAACGCTGGCAACCACATACAGTTCCTATTATCCAGTTACCTGACCCATGCTCCTGGATCATACTATAATTAGTGTCTCATAAATTTACACTTACATCAGTATACATAAGATTAACTCTTTATCTCCAAGGGGAAGAGTTATAATTGAAACATCACTATGTTGTGGTGATGGTGGAACCATCATTATACATTTCCTCATCTGTAAGTTCAGTGAAGTAAATCAAAGACCTACTCCCAAATGCCTCACAAGATACTTAGCAGGATTAAAACTAGTAAAAGGTCTGAAAAATGTTCCAAAGAGTGTGCTGACAATATGTAAGTTAGTAAATGGCTGGCAATTCTCCCTTGATGTGCTTAGAAATTATGCATTAATATGGTTGCTTGGGGGAAGTGGAGGAAAATAAACAGAGAAATGAATGAATGGATAAATAAATGTATATTACAGTGGAAGAACTTGTTGCCAGGCCCTGCTCTGTTTTTCAGTAGACCTCAGTCTTTAAGGAAGATTTTTTTTAGCCAGGCAGAAACAGAGAGAGAGAAAGAGATTGATTTTATGAGATATTTTACTTGTCTGTATCTTCTCTGGCAATGAGAAAATGAAGACTTTGTTCAAATTATAGGTTAAAAGTCCATTCTTCTTAAGCATCCAATGGCTTAATAATCAATAATAGGAAAGAGAGACTTGCCGTCTATCAATATAATTGATTTTTTGTAATTATTCTGATTTCTTTTTTTATCCTTTCCATTATTTTAAACCTGGCAAAGTCCCAAACTGGTTTTAGCCTACTATCTTTTTTTTTCTGTATCTCTGCAGCTAAGCATTGGCAAAGGCCTTTTATAATGATATATTTTCATTTATGTTTTGAGACTGTCATTGATGCATACATTGCATTTTAATCGTATCCATGTCCCCCCAAACTCCCCCAACACATTACACTGTCAACTACAGTTTTACTTATTATTACCACCTATTTCTATGAAAGTTACCCAAATGCTAAACAATTGTCTAAACGATGTTCAGGTCTGCACAGAGAATACTTCTAGAAGCCAGTTTCCTACAAAGATAAGCCATTTAGTTCATCAAGGATCATAGAAAATGGGCTTATTTCAACTATCCATTCTTAAAGTCATAATCTCAAATATCAAATATCCACTCAACACTCTCTAGGAGTCGGAATTTATTTTACTAGGTTATAACATAGAGTCTCACTTCTAGGTCTGCCTGTTTAACAGTTTTTCTTTGTCCTCAAGCCTCCCACATGCACTCACTCACCCCTTACAGAATGACCTATCATACCTTACTGAAACAATAGGAACAGGAAACAACAAACGCAAACTCAGACATCTCCTTAAGATTAGATGGAGTGATTTAACAGCAACTGCTTTCTGTGGCCTTTCCCTTGGTGGCTGCCAATGGGGACTGACTGAGAAGCCAATGATAATGGCACAGGATCGATCTCTTCTGCATGTATTGGCTTTTTGGGAACCTATTCTATATGGATGCACACCTTCTTAGACCGGGATGGAGCGGGAAGGGCCTTGGGCTTCCCCATAGGGCAGGGTATCCTGCCCCATCTTAAGGAAGCAAGAAGGGATGGCAGTGCGGTATTGGGGGAGCGGGAGGGCCTGGGACAAGGGGAGTAAATAAAATTATTTTTAACAATAAAAATATAAAAAATAAAAAGAATAAAAAAAACAACAAATAAAGATGTACCTTTCTGTATCAAAAGGTACCCTGTCCAATTAAGCTCTACATTTTATTCTCTTTCACTTTCTGAAAAATTCCACTATCCCAGATGAACGCATCATTTATTTATGCATCATCAACATCTTCTCTATAATAGATCATTCTTACCAGCATAAAAAAGGTAGGGTAATGCTTACCTCTCTACAGTTACTAACCTATTCCCCCATATCTCTTCAGTTTCTGTGACTCTCATCAATCATTTATCCCTGTAACCAGATTAGGAGACTAATCTGCTACCCTCGTAATCTTTCAATAACTTTAAGCATAATAATCGACCTGTAAGGTGAGTCTTCCCATTCAGTTTTTCCTGGGTTTCAATCTCATCTTTCTGAGTTCTCCTTTTTTTTGTCTTCTCATCTTCCTTCTTTTCTGTTTGACCCAAATAAAAGAGAAAGTTAAAAGTCAGTGTTAGTTATTCTTCTGTACTTTATAGTCCTTCTCAATGTCAGTTCAATTTCCTTGACTATTATCCATATTCAGGACTTCTAAGTTTATATCCCAGCATTTCCCTCATTTCTGGGTTACATACAAAAGTGGCTGTGTGCTCCTCTCTACACAGAATTCTCACACACGACTCAAACTTAATAAAAGTGCATGCATGCTTCCCTGAAACTTTGCTTCCACACAAACTTCACCGTCTAAGTAAATGGTACCAGTTATTCAAACCAAAAATTCATAAGTCCTTTCTGATCATTAACCTGTTCTGTATTCCTCACATTTAATGTTAGTAAATCTTATTCTTTCTGAAATGCATAAATTTGTCTGCTTCCTATCTTTTTGGCAATCAGGTATTCTATTGGATAGTACATGGTCCACGGAATAGTTTTTTAATTCGGTTACTCTATGAAGCTTTCATTCTAATTATTGGTTACATAGCATCAAGTGTTTGAAGCTACACATGAGATAAAACTTACTTAACACCTGGATTTGTACAGCACTTAAATATATTCTTTTTAGGAGGACTTATAAGAAACTCAATGATCTGCCATACTCCCTCCCTCCTCCTTCTCTCCCTCTTCCTCCTCTTCTTCTCCTTTTACTCTTTCTGTCCCCCTCCTCTCTCTTCTCTCATTTCCTTAGTTTAGTTTAGATTTCTAAAAGCCATTCTTTCCTGTCTCAAGGCCTAGCTCATGGCTTAGAATGTTCTCCTTTATGCTCACTTCCAATGCTTGCCTTACTATCTTACTACCTTCTTGCCATTTCCGAGGTCTCATGCTTTTAGCCTCTTTTTGACCACAGAAGGCAAAATCTCCTTTTCTCACACACAAATATATAGTGTATTTCTTATTCTGTGTATTTGTTTCTACACTCAAAGTGAGTAGCTCAAAATTCTTCTGTGGGTCACTTCCTTTGCTTTCGGTCTTTACATGTCACCAGAATATCAATTCTGGAAAATGCAGAGTATTCTTTATTTTCTAGACTTCTTCAGTATTTTATTCTAAGCAAATTTGGCCCATAGTAGAGACATATTTGTTGAATGTCTCAGGTGCCTAAAATGAACAGGTAGTTATGTAAAATGTGATACATAAAATTAATATACTATTTTCTAGGTTTCAAAATGATGGTCAGCCGGGCGGTGGTGGCACACGCCTTTAATCCCAGCACTCGGGAGGCAGAGGCACCCGGATCTCTGTGAGTTCGAGACCAGCCTGGTCTATAAGAGCTAGTTCCAGGACAGGCTCCAAAGCTACAGAGAAACCCTATTTCGAAAAAAAAAAGAGACAAAATGATGGTCAAAGAAGGAGTGTAATTTGTCCCAGGGGATACAGCTAGTAAAAGTGGCAGACTTGTGATACGCATCTGGGTGCATCTCTTCCATTATTCTATACTGCTTCCCTATTGACAGGAGCTAAATTTTGCTTCACTATTCCTCCTCTACTGATTTTGATGACTCGTTATCAAAACAGATTTTAAGGTCTAAATGTCCTTTGTTATGGTGAAACACAATATACATACACTAATTGATGTGGAATTTATAAAGCAGGAATTATTTTTTTAAAAATGTTCATTTTATATACAAATGACTAAGATTATTGATGACTAACACAGCACAAACCACAAGAGTTTAAAAAATTGAAGGAAGGAAGAAAAGAAAAAACAAAGATCTCCAAGGATTGGACATTATGGCCTGTTTCCCAATTAAATGTTTGGAAATGTGAATATCTATGGGTCATAGTCATATTCTAAATACCACAGGGCAGTTTAAGCCATAGATTAACTTTCTAAATGGCTCCTAGGAGACTGTTCTCAAACACATTAAGTTTCAGAATCCTGGAGAAGCCAATTAGGTTTGATATGGATAAACCTCTCAGCACTTTGATTTTTTTCTAAAATAGTGGTTGATCAATTGTTCTTTCTCAAATTTTTATCCATTTAGATCTAAACCATGGCTATCAGTGAAGAAGAAAATATGACGCAAATTTCAGAAATTGTTCTTTTGGGTTTTGGGGATCTCCATGGCCTTCAGTTTCTTCTTTTTGGGATATTTCTGACAATTTATGTGATGACTCTCATAGGTAACTTTGTAATTCTCACTGTGGTATCAACTGATTGCTCTCTTCACACACCCATGTATTTCTTTCTTGGTCACTTCTCTTTCCTAGAAATTGGCTACACTACAACCATTGAGCCCGTAATGCTGAGGACATTGTTATCAGCTCATGTGCCTATCTCCTTCCTTGCCTGTGCTTGTCAGTTTTATTTCTTTGCTTCCCTGGTGGCAACAGAATGCTTCTTCCTTGCCGTAATGTCTTATGATAGATATATAGCCATCTGTAACCCACTTCACTACTCCAATATCATGGACTTCTGGGGTTGCTTCCAGCTAGCAGTGGCCTCTTGGTTGGCTGGATTTCTGGCACCTATCCTGCTCATGATCTTCATTTTTCGTTTAACATTTTGTTCTGCCAATGAGATTGACCACTTCTTCTGTGATCTGAAGCCCATCATGAAACTGGCCTGCACTAATACTCAAGTAGCTGAAATAACTTCTTTCATATGTACCTCTTTATTTGCCCTTGCTCCCTTCCTACTGACATTGGCTTCCTATATTCACATCATTTGTGCCATCCTAAGGATTCCTTCTACCACAGGGAAGCAGAGGGCTTTCTCTACCTGTTCATCCCACCTGACAGTGGTCAGTCTCTATTATGGGACTTTGGGCATTGTTTATGGCTTCCCATCCACGCCTCAGTATGAAGGTGTACTGAAGTTGCTCTCTCTTCTGTACACAGTGTTTACACCTGCTCTCAACCCTATCATTTACACCCTGAGGAACAAGGATGTAAAGGTAGCTCTGAGAAAATTGGTACAATGACATACATACATACCTGGTCAAAGAAATTTAGAAAATTTTACTGATTCATGATGCATACTGAAAACGCCAACAAAACGGAGAGGTCAATAGTATCCTTCTCTTTTTTTTTCGCTTTTTCGAGACAGGGTTTCTCTGTGGCTTTGGAGCCTGTCCTGGAACTAGCTCTTGTAGACCAGGCTAGTCTCGAACTCACAGAGATCCGCCTGCCTCTGCCTCCTGAGTGCTGGGATTAAAGGCATGTGCCACCACCGCCCGGCCTCAATAGTATCCTTCTAGACAGTTTGGATACAAGAATTTGAATTTGAGCCCATAGTTTGCCAAGCATCAAACTCAGTTTATATTAACTGAGGAAAACTCAGAACCCTGAAGCATCCAAGACAATTTCCTTGGACATTGGAAGACAAACCTATAGATTATTTTTCTTTAGATAACATGGCTTAGATGGGAGAAGGAAAACAATGGAATGTAATTGAATTCCCAGTCATCCTCTTCAAAGCAACAATACAAGTGAAAGAGATGAAAATGCCCAAGGATTAAAATTATTTCTGGTTATTTATTTCAGGAGTATTCACAAAAAAGGATTTAAAGTAATGTGACTGGTTCTATGAATTAAAGACATGCACACATATAACTATAATATATCCAAATATAAGCAACAGTTGAGAAAAAGTCAGCTCTGTATGCTTATATATAGCTCTCCACAATATATTATATGTAATGTATCTAGTTATTACATATTATATATTAATGGCATCTGTGTGCAAAAAGGATAAATTAATGCTGGTTATAATGGTGCACACCTTTAATTCCCGGGCTTAAGAGGCAGAAGTAGATGGATCTCTGTGAGTTCAACATCAGCGTCGTCTAGTTAATGAGTTCCAGGACATCCAGGACTACACAGAGAGTTTTTCCTCCCAAATAAACCCAAATCAAAAGATGAATTTAAAATATTTATACATCGTTGTAGTAATGCTGTTCGTTCATTCCCAACTGCTCAGTCCCAAAACTATATAATTTGCAATACTGTTTGGCCAATAGCTTAAGCATATTTCTGGCTTATCCTTATATCTAAAATTAACCCATTTCTGTTAATCTGTGTATCACATCGTGGCTGTGCCTTACCGGCAAGGTTTCAGGGCATCTGTTTCCAGCCTAGGCTACATGGCTTCTCCTTGACTCTGCCTTCTTTATCCTGGTGTTCAGTTCAGTTTTTCTGCCTAGCTCTATTCTTCCCTGTCTTGGCTCAAGCAGATTCTTTATTCATTAACCAATAAAAGCAACACATACACAGAATAACTTTCCCACACAGACAATTAATTGTAGAGCTATAAAAAGGGGAGATGGATTTGGTGATATCTGTGGTCTCTTGGTTAAATCACTGGTCTCCCTGATTAATAACTTAGGGTACATTAAAGGAAAATATGTGGACCAACCCAATTTTAGAGACTACTATGAAAATCTATTGAGACACAAGAAGACTTCTCTTTGAAAGACAAGTTATTGAGTCTCTAAAGGCAAGAACCTTTTCTCTTATCTATTTGGACTTCAGCTACAGTGCTTTATCTGACAAAAATGTTAAACATCAGTGTAATCATGAACTATGAGATAAAACATGTTTTTTGTGAACGTCTCTTGTGAATTTTTCATTCTGTTAACTGACCCACCTACTCAGCCAGCATCCAGTTAACATTTGCTCAACTAAATCAAGACAAGGAAGAATCAAGTGTTGTCACCTACTGAGAACAGAACTTCTCTCTGTTGAAGAGATCATCAATTCCTGAGAATTCTATTCTTAACTCTGAATTCTAGGTTTCAGACATATGCAGCTTATATGCTACACTTGGGGGAAAGAAGTATGGTGAAGAAAATGGGAGAAGAATATGTCCATGTAGGAAAGTTAAGTCACCATTTCCATGACAGATTCACTCCCATCTGCCAATGAGAAGGCAACACATCCATGCAATACAGCAATTACAGATAATTGGTTTTTTTCTTTTTTAATGCCTGAGCCAGGGCTTTATTGAGATCATGTAAGGAGATCTATTAAAGGCAAGCTGTTTTCTGCATATCACTTTATTCAAGGTACTTAGGGAGGCACATTACATGCTATAATATCCTGAAGTTCAAATTGGTACCCTGTGTAAATTTAGGGGCTTAACTCTTGCTAGAAATTATTGGGGAAAAATCTTAATTAGGATAAGAAGGCAATGTCTTGACTAAGGGGAAATACATTTACAAAGGCCACATTTGGCCAATATGAAGCCAGGCATCTGGACAATAATGAAAACATACAATTGTTCACTTTTAGAAGCACTGTATATAGCAAGTTTTCAGGCACCTAGCTTTTTATTGCTTGCTGTGTGACAATAATTTTATCCTGTAAACATTTGTTTCTTGTACTTGTTTAATAAAATGCTGATTGGCGGGTAGCCAGGCAGGAAGTACATTTGGGAAAACCAGACAGGAAGTAGAGGTGGGGCAATGAGAACTAGAGAATTCTGGGAAGAGGATTCTGCAGTCTGCAGTTGTGATCCAGACACAGAGCAAGCAAGATGTGACTGCCTCGCTGAAAAGGTGCTGAGACACATGGCTAACATGTACAAGAATAATGGGCTAATATAAGTTGTAAGAGTTAATGAGAAGGCTGAGCTAATGGGCCAATCAGTTTATAACTAATGTAGACCTCTGTGTGATTTCTTTGGGACTTAATGACTGCAGGAACTGGGCAGGACAGAAACCTCAGTCAATAATTTCTATCTAAAATAATTATAGTATTCAGCAATGCTTTAAAAAGATGGCCTGCTACTTACACTAGTTTTGCACAACTAAGTAACTTAGCCTCTCTGACCTTCAAATCTCTCATATGCAATATGAAAATACTAGCATCACCTTATCTCCCAAGGCTTCCAAGAGCATAAAAAGAGATGGTAGCTCATGACAGGTATTTGACATATGCTAATTATTATTTTAAACATAATTGTCAGTACTATTTGTAAATGTCATTGGGCTCGCTCTTGATATACTAAAGTATTATGGGTCAGAAAGTTATCTAAATCATTGTGAAGTCGTTTAAAAAGTAGATGCTAGAAAAATGGGAGACAAGTTTCCAAGGTGTTTGTTTTGCTGGGGTCTTAGTTCACTATCATTGCTAGCAAAAAAATAATGTTCTGAACCAATGTTTTTTACACATTAATTTATGTAAAGGCTTTGCAGAAACTTTGGACCCTGATACCTAACATTTAATGGCTGCTCAAATATTGTCATCATTTTGACTACACTTTACTATTTCTGCAGAAACCACGCTTTCTCCTATCTTTATTAACTCGTATTTTTCTTCCATGGTAAGAAATAATCACCCTTCTGACAGCAAGTAGTGTTAAAGTAAATAAAGGTAGTGCTTAATTAGAGAGGAGAGGCTAAGGGGCAAGGGACCTATTCAATAGTTACATGTTTGTTCCCTATCTACCAGTCTGACCTTATCTTGTACCATTATTTTTCTGTATGTGTGCTCTGTCCACATTGGGACCTTACTTCTATTTCTACAAATTCTTCTATGCCTTAGAACATTTGCATATGGTTTTCCTTTAGCTTAGAATACTCTTTCCCAGACCTAGATACAGTTAGGGTTTTTTTTCCACTCCTTCCTTAAATTTACTACCAGCTACATATTTGCTGAATATCTCATCTAGATTGACTTCCCTATACATACCATGATATCCCAACTCTCAGGACCGATTTTAATGTCATTATAATAATCACATAGCAAAATGATCATTATGAAATAAATTATGTATTTATATTTTTATGTGTATCTCTTGGAACTTCTGTGCATGTCCCAAAATAAGTTCTCAAAATATATTTAAAAATAGTTTTGGAATTTTCAATCCTTACTTAGTAATGAATGAATAGTCAATGGTTCTAATTTGATAGATGGACAACTTAGGAGAGTCTAAAGAATGTTCATAAACTCATTAATTGTCTTACCATCAACAGTTAAAATTAATGTTTTCCATTTTGAATCTAATATGATTATGACTTGGAACAATACAACATGGCATAGGCACCAGCAAATGATATTCTGGGTATGGCAGTAGCTTTGAGAAGAGGGAGTGACTTCCACATTTGGGCCATAGAAAGTGGTGTCTATTTGGCCTTCTTGTCCGCAAACTTTTTTTCAGAGCACTAAAATATCTCATAAGAAGTCTAAATACCCCAAGGTCCCTAGAATGAAGGCCACATGGAGAGGCCACAGGCAATTCTTTTTTCCTCATTACCCTTTCTTGTCTTCTCATGTCCCTGCTTACTGGGACATGAGAATGGTCTCTAGGGGAGATTCCCATGCAAGATCTATAAGGTCCATTTCACATCCATAAATCCTTTGATATTCTTTCTATTGAAAAGTGGAATCTAATGGATGCAATGTCTTTCATTAATTGCATATGTGATGTGGGAGTGTTCTCCTGTATTTTGTATTACTCTTATTGGTTGAATAAAGAGCTGCCTGGCTTATAGGATAGGTCAGCCCTTAGGTGGGCGGAGTAGACAGAATGGAAGTTCTGAGGAGAAGAAGGAAAGTGAGCCAGTCGCCATGAGGCCCCCGTAGCAGAAGGAAGTTCCGTCCGGTAAGTCACCCACCTCGTGGTGACATACAGACTTTTATAATGGGCTAGTTTATGAGGTGAGGGCTAGCCGGGAAAAGGCTAGAGATAATGGGCAAGGCAGTATTTAAATGAATCCAGTTTGTCATGTGGTTATTTCGGGTACAGGCAACCAGCGGCGGCTGGGGAATACAACCCGCACACCTCTCCCCTAATTACAACACATATGGCCAGGGTACTACTTGACAGATACCAACACAAACAGTCAAATATGTGAGTACAGATAGATGGTTCTTCTTCTTTGCTGTCAAGACCTACCTAATCATAGAAATTTCCTAAATGAAGTCCCAGACATGGGGTAGAAATAAACCATTTCCACTGTGGCATGCCCAGATTTCTGATCCACATAATCCATAAACATAAATCAGTTTTTGATTCTAAAATATTAATTTGGTAGAGGTGATTTTTGTGGAGGAAAGGTAACCTAAAGAGGAGCCATGAAATCTACAGCATTTCAGAGGCACAAAGTAAGTTCTAAAATTAAAGTTGCATTGTAGAAAAGGCCTCTTGACTATCACCATGTTTTTTAAATATATGATTTAATATTTCATGCTCTTAATTCAATGCTTGCTTTTCTGAAGCAAAGCTTCCCTGAAACTCTCACACAGAGAGGAGAGCATCTTTTATCTTTGCTGCTTCCACTGTATGGAAGATACTCTGCATTGGTTCCCTTGTGCATATATTAACTTACATTCTCTTTCAGTTTCTAAAATATCTTGCCTATTCTCCTTGTACCCTCAGGGTCTTATACCGAGGGTTCAGTGAATACATTGTTGGTGATTAAGTGAACATTCCCCCTTTCAAACACTAACTATGCCTGACCCTGCTTAGCTTCTGAGCTAAGACAATATCAGGCACATTCAGGGTGGCATGGCCATAGACAAAATGGATGTTTCTAATGATCATTTTAATCTGGTCTGGCTTTGGTCTCCTCTAAATGCCAGGCTTCAGTGTGTTCCAGGTCGGCACCAACCTCCTCTAACAAATAAGGAATATAGATGAGGGTCTGAGCCATCTGTGCTGTTCTGTTTGATTTAAGGTCATCTGTGACTTTGCCTTCCAGATTTCACCACTAGCATTTCATACATTCATTTCCTGCAGTTCTACTTCCTACAGAAGTAAACACACGGAGGAACAGGCACAGTAATGAGGAAGCCAAGGCTACAGCTAAAAGCAACAATAGCCACAATAATACAAATGTATCTAACGGTAAATGAAATTTTGCTCTGTTCCAGGCAATGTGGTAACATTTTATATACATGGTTCCATGAAATCCTCACCAATGGTCCTGCAAACCAGACTCTGCTTTTTATTATCATTTTACAGATGAGGAAATTGAGGTTCAGAGAAGGTAAATAGCAAGATTTCATTGGCTGCAGACTGTGATGTAGAGATCTAGCTTTGAGACTTACAGTTCATCTACTGACAAGTATTCCCATAAGTATTTTGGCTTCCTTGGGAATTTTTAGACCATCTATCTTTAATGGAAAAATCAAGTAACCCATAATTAAAATTTATAGGCAATTCTTGTCTCTACCAACTTAGATGGGGTTTGATGCTTGGATTGGAGCAGGACTGTCCTTTTTGGTGATACTCTATCCCCTTGGAACATCTGTGAAGTGACTTAGTCATTTCATGGGATCAAGGGTAGGAGAAGGAAGTATGGATAATTAATTCAGCTGGTTTTTTCTTTGTTTTCTGGAGCACCAAATCAAGGAGTTCCGAATATTGATATTCAGAGTCAATTTACTCTCCCTATGTTACCACAACTACCAAGGAACTACCCTCTGACCCTTCTGAAAACCTTGAAAGGATGGGAGTATCCTCCAGAGGCTGGCAAAAGATAACATTAGAACAGTACAGAAGAGTGGGTTTTGAGTGGAAGTTTGAAGTATATACTGGACAAAGAGACCTCCCCCCCCCCAGGGTTTTGTGCTCTACCAAACAAGTGCAAGATGAAGGTGGTGATTAATGCCAGCTCATTCACTGTTGACGTGGATGCAGATGAGGGATACACTAAGGCTGACAAACTCAGGAAAGAAACTAAGAATTTGGTTTAACTGTTTGGAAGTAATTCTAATTACAGGCATTTATGCGAACTGTTTACAATTTATGCCTAATTGCCACCCAGCACAATAACAATTATGCATATCATTAAATATGTGTCAGATTAATTTTGATGTAAATTTTTTGTAAAGCAGCAAACCCTATGTATGTATGCACTGTCTTTATAATTTGTTGCTCAGATTGCTCACAACTTAGGAATAAATGAGACAGAACATTGACTGGGGGAGGCGGGAGTGGGAAAGGTACAAAGGCAGAGGCAGCTGCCTTGGGTTGAATATTTACTATGGGTAGTGCACAAAGTGGATAATCAACAAATGCGTAAATCCCAGCAGCTTAGCTTCACTGGAGCCCTGCAGGCAGCTCCACAATCTTTTATTAATTTCCTGTTGAATCTTTGGATGTATTCACGCCCACAACATGCTCCAAAACAGTTTTTTGTCTCCTTGGCCTCTCAACTTAACTCTTTTCTCTTGACTCTAGCTTAGTGAGTTAAGTATGACTTCATCCAGCCTTTGGGCAGCACATCTGCTAGTATGGCTTCTACATTTTGTTCCAGTTTTCTTTTCCTGAAGGTCTGAGACCTCTAAGTAGTAAGGGTGCCCTTTTATTCCCCCCAACAACCTTCCCAGGGGGGATGGTTCCTTATTCCAGTGTTTCGCTGTGCCTTCTATTTCTTAATAGAATTTTTTTGTCATACATCCTGTAAATCCTTGTTGAGGTTTCTTTGTTATATACCCAGGACACTTTGGGATCACACACACACACACACACACACACACACACACACACACACACCACTCACATGCCCCACACTTACACACACATGAGAGACGGAGGAGCTCCTGCTATTCTTTCAAGTACCCTCATTTTCTTCTCTTATTTCTCTGTTAACCTTGTACTTACTACACATGTTCCGTATTCACTTGTATTCAAAATTCATTTAATGAAAGGGGGTTCTATGGATTTAAAAAGTGTTTCATGGCCCAAATTGAGGTACTCAATAAATACTCAAAGATCATCAGTCACAAATCCTTGCAAAATGATTTCCTTGTAGAGGGCTGAGAATGCCTATCACTTTTCTGCTCTACCATTATTTTTTTTATTGTTACACTTTTTTTATTGTTAAAAGTAAAATTTACA
>JAQHUG010000060.1:8691520-8702348 GCA_028555095.1 Dicrostonyx torquatus | reverse complement strand
CCAGCAATACCACTCTTGGGAATATACCCAAGAGATGCCCAATTATACTACAAAAGCATTTGTTCAACTGTGTTCATAGCACCATTATTTTTAATAAACAGAACCTGGAAACAACCTAGATGCCCCTCAATGGAAGAATGGATAAAGAAAATGTGGAATCTATACATGTTGTAATAGAGGTGCAGGTTGGCTGTGTTCCCAGCACCTGAGAGGAACATGGGCCCTTTTGTTCCCAGCGCCTGGCTCCCGGCAGCGGCTGCTAGTTTATGCCTGAAATGATTACACACAAACTGGATTCATTTAATACACTGCCTGGCCCATTATCACTAGCCTCTTCTTGGCCAACTCTTACATCTTAAACTAACCCATTATAAAAGTCTGTATGTCACCACAAGGGGGTGACTTATCGGAAGACTCTAACCTGAATCCATCTTGGGCCGGAGGATCATGGTGTCTGCCCACTTCCTTCTCTCTTGCCACCTTCCATTCTGTCTACTCCGCCCACCTCAGGGCTGTGTCCTCTCCCAGAGGCCAGGCAGTCCTTTATTCAACCAATGAGAGTAACCCAAAATACAGAAGAACCCTCCTACACCATATACACATGAGAGTACTACTCAGAGGTAAAAAAACAATGACATCTTGAATTTTGCATGCAAATGGATGGAAAGAGAAAACACTATCCTGAGTGAGATAACCCAGACCCCAAAACATGAATATGGTATGTACTCACTCATTAGTGGATTCTAGCCATAAACAAAGAACATTGAGCCTATAGTTAGTGATCTTAGAGAAACTAAATAATAAGGTGAACCCAAAGAAAAACATATATAGATCCTCCTGGAAATTGGAAGCAGACAAGATTGCCAGACAAAAGTTGGGAGCATGGGAGTGGGGTTGGGGTGGGGGGAAGGGGAGAGAGGGAGAGAGAAAGGAGAAGGAAAAGACTGGGGAGAGCTTGGGGGAGTGGGAGGGTGGAGATGGAGGATGGACAGATATTGGATCAGGGAAGAAGATATCTACATTAAGGGAGCCATTTTAGGGTTGGCAAGAGACTTGGCTCTAGAGAGGATCCCAGGTGTCCACAGAGAGTGTTACATCTTGCAGGCAACAGGAAGCCAACTGAAATACTGGGTGTTATCCTGAGCATAGGAAACCTCAAGACCCATCCTCAAAGAGACACACTTTCTCCAACAATGCCATACCAGTTCCAGCAAAGCCACATCTCCTAATAATTCCACTCCCTATGAGATTTTGGGGGCCAATTACATTCAAACTATCACAGTCCCTGATTCTTCCTTAGAATCATCCATTTTTTTAGAGGCTCATGAACTGTTTTTAATGAAAAGTACTATTTAGAAATTGTGGTGGTTTGGATAAAAATGTTCCACAAAGGCTGATTTTTTTTTTTGATGCTTGGTCTCTACTTAGTAGAACTGCTCGAGAAAGATTAGGAAGTGTGACCTTTTTGTAGGTATGTTAAGGGAGGTAGGGTAGGTTTCGAGGTTTCTAAAAGCCCATGCCAGGCTCAGTCTCTCTCTCTCCCTGCAGATCAATATGTAGCCCTCAGCTACTTCTTCAGCACCACCCCTTCCTGCCTGCTGCTACATTATCCACCATGACAACCATGGATTCACCCCCCTAAAGCTATAAGCAAGTCCCCAGTTAAAAACTGTCTTCCATAAGTTGCCTTAGTCACACTATCTCTTCACAACAATACAACAGTAACTAAGACAGAAACCAAGGTATAAACCTGGGTGTTTTTGTTGCTGAGATCTTCTTGGTAGGTAGGGCCAGGAAAGTAATATATAAAAAACCGTACTTTATGTTCAATTGAAATGTATATGTATCAAAACAAGTGGATTTACACTGATACCTCTAATACAAATGCAGAACAAAAAGGGTTATTTCATCATTCTTCCTGTAGGAGGCAGAAAAAATAGCCTCCAAAAGATATTCACATCCTGGTCCCAGAAAGCAATGATGTCCCATTACATTGCAAAAGAGAATTAAAGTTTCAGTCCAATGGTTGTAAGGCCCAGAGGCTATCCTGGGTTTCCTGAGTAGGCTCATTGTTTCACAGCATCCATAAAGATCTGGCGTACACATAGAAAGTGGAAGGTGGACATGACTCTTCAGAGATAAACCCTTACTGACTTTCCTAGAGAAAGAATTCCATAAGCCAAAGAAGACATGTGGCTTCTAGAAGCAAAGAAGGAAAGTAGGAAGGAAGCAGTATGCTGACACTTTCATTTTTGCCCCCATTAAGATTATACTGAAATTTTATCTACAGAGCTATATGAAAATAAATCTGTGCTATTTTTAAGGCACTTAGTTTATGGTAATTTATTATGGCAGCAATATAGAACTAATATATTCTCCTGTCTTATTTGTTAATTGTTTCTCTGGTAGAGAAAGCTTGCTTTTACTACTTTTAATCCACTCCTATTTTTCAACTCTAGCAAACATGTAATGAAGTTTCTGCATTGCTAAACTGTACCCTTGTAATAGAGAGGTTTTTGTATAATACAGTGCTTGTGTGCAATTCTGTTTTTCTTAGAACACACCAAATAACCACAATTATCAAGTCTATCACTACGCTTTTCAATTCATGGAATAAAGCTATATTGTATTTATAAAAGTTAGATATAGTTCCATACTCTTTACTCCATCCTAGGTTCTGTAGGTATTCTAGATTGTTTCATGTTGATATAGTGAGACACTCTCTATGATATATGGTACTTTGGGTTTTGACAAATGCACATTTATGTTCTCATAGCATGGTGCCATACACATTTCCATCACCTGAAAATGTCCATGTACAGTTCCTTTGATATCACTTCCTTTTTCTCTAGATTCCTGAAACCACAGATCTGTCGTCTATATGTTGGTTTTTCTTTTGCAGAATCTCAGTGGTACAACACTTAGCCTTGCAATTTTCCTGCTTTCACTTAAGCAAAATGAATTTAACACTCTTCTCCATTATTGTACAACAAGCATATGTCCCTTTTGATTACCAAATAATATTCCACATAGTCTCTGGATACATTTACCTATTGGTAAATTTCTAGGTTGCTTCCCATTTGGAGAAATAATAAGACTATTTTTAACCCTTAATGTACACTTTTTCTGTGACTATAAATTTTTGACTCACTTAGGTATGTATGTAAGAGTGAAAAAGATGAGTCATTTGTCAGTTCTATGTTCAATTTTATAGGAAGCAAGAAAACTGCTTTCTGAGTTGGGTGTGTAACTCCCATGCATTTAAACTCTTTTAGAGTTTTATTATTGCGGTTCTATGAGTTTCTTGATATTCTGAGTAGCAAACTTGTCAGAAACTAATTTTACAAATATTTTCTCTTACTGTAAGACTTTTTGAGTGATGTCTAGAGTGAGCAAGAGATTTAATGTTTGATGGTATTTATTTTATCAGTTTTATTTTGCTACTGTTTTCTGTGCCTTACACACCAACCCTTCACCTACAGGTTTACAAAGGTATTCATACATGTTTTCCTTTAAACGGCATGGCTTAACCTTTATGCTTATGTCTATGATCCATCTTGAACTAAGTTTGCATACCTCATGATAAAAGGTTTGAGAATTATTATTTTTATATTTGGAATTTTCATATTTACTGTCACAAAAAGGTTAAGATTCTTATTTATCTTCATGGATATGCAATTATTCTAGAACTGTCTGTAAAAGGAGATCAAAAAGCAGGCAAAACAAAATAAAAATATTTTCCTTTCCTTGTAGAATTGCTTTAGCACCTTTGTCAAAAATTGAATAGCTGTCTAAGTTCATGTTTATTTCTGAATTTCTATTTCCAATAATATATCTGTCATTACTTGAGGGACTATCACAGTCTTGACCTTAATATTAATTTTTTATATCAACTGAAATACTTCTTTCACTGGTAGTTTTTAAAATATTGCTTTGATTTCTCCTGGTCTTTTGAATGCTATATGTTTCTTCAGAATCAGCTTGTCAATTTATGTTTTAAAAAGTGTGTTGATATTTGACTGTGGTTGTAAGTTAAATTTGGAACCATAAATGAAGTTGGGAAAATAATTACTTCTCCCTCCTAAACTGAAAATGTAGTCCATTCATCAAATTTATTTTGCATTTTTCTTAGATTTTTTTCATAAGAATGTATATATTGCCTTGCCTATTTTTGTTAAGTTTATTCCTGTTTAACTATTTCAGGCTATTGTAAATAGAATTACTCTGAAATTCACTTTCCTAAGTATATATGTGATACATTAAAATGTCGCCTATCACTGGCGGTGGTGGCGCAGGCCTTTAATCCCAGCACTCGGGAGGCAGAGGCAGGCAGATCTCTGTGAGTTTGAGACCAGCCTGGTCTACAAGAGCTAGTTCCAGGACAGGCTCCAAAGCTACAGAGAAACCCTGTCTCGAAAAACCAAAAAAAAAAAAAAAAGTCACCTATTTTGATAGGGTAATCCTGTTGTTCTGCACAGGATTGAACCTTTTTTCTTTTAATTTGCATATATTTATAAAAATAATGGGTTTATTATGACAGTTCTGTATACATATATACTGTGTCTTATTTGTATTAACCTCTTTCCCTGTTTTGTACTCATTCCCATGGCTTTTGTACCTTTTTTCTTCTCAAATTGTCTCACTTCTACTTTCATTTCTTTTTTTAAATTTTATTAATTGTTGTATGTATATGTGTGCATATGGAGACTCGAAGTCAACATCGGATATTTTCCTCATTATCTATCTTATATACTTTTTATCCAATTTATTTTATTTTTTAAAGAAAACTATGTTTTTTCATTTTACATACCAATCCCAGTTCCCTCTCCCTCTCCTCCTCCCATTCCCTCTACCTATCGTCTCCACCCACCATCCACTCCTCAGAGTGGATAAGGCACATTGCTTTGAGGAAGGCCCAAGACCCTCTCTACTATATCGAGGCTGAGCAAGGTATCCATCCAAAGAGAATGGGTGCCCTAAGAGCCAGAACAAGCAGTAGGCATAAATCCTGGTGCCGCCAGTGGTCCATAGTCTGCCCCAGCCATACAACTATCACCCACATTCAGAGGAACTAGTTTGGACCTATGCTGGTTCCTTCCCTGTTGGGCCGGAGTTGGTGAGCTCAGGTAGACTGTTTCAATGGGTGTGTCCATCATGATCTTGATCTCTTTGCTCATATTCTCACTCCTCTCACTCTTCAGCTGGACTTTGAGAGCTCAGCTCAGTGCTCCAATGTGGGTCTCTGCTTCTATTTCCATCACTTGCTGAATGAAGTGTCTGTGGTGACATTTAAGATATTCATCAATATGACTGGGCAAGGCCAGTTTAGGCACCCTCTCCTCTGTTGCTTAGGGTCTTAGTTGAGGTCATCCTTGTGGATTCCTGGGAATTTCTCTAGTGCCAGGTTTCTGGCATCCTACCAAAAGCAATCTATAGATTTAATGAAATCCCCATCAAAATCCCAACACAGACCTTGAAAGAACAATAATCATCTTCATATGGAAAAACAAAAACCCAGGATAGCCAAAACAGTCCTCTACAATAAGGGACCTTCTGGAGGCATCACTATCCCTGACATTAAGCTCTGTTACAGAGCTACAGTAAAGAAAACTGCTTGGTATTGGCATAAAATCAGACAGGTTTACTAATGGAATTGAATCGAAGATCCAGGTATTAATCCATACACCTATGAACACCTGATTTTTGACAAAGAAGTTAAGATTATACAATGGAAAAAAGAAAGCATCTTCTACGTTATATTTTTAGAGTAGGTGTCTTAGAGTTTATTTTATTGTATTTACCTTTAAACTTAGGTTTTAAATTTATTTGAATGTTTTGTGCTCAAGTACTATATTTGAGAAAATGTTTTTAACTGAGTGCTGAGATCATAAATTCAACTAAGTTGGCCAGACAACTATCTCCTCTGAGTACGTGTGGGGGTGGTATTATCTTTATGGAGTCAGAGAATCCATCCACTTAGCTAGCACCATTCCCTGGGCTAAGATTCTGAACTATGTAAGAAGAACAAAGTGAGCTGAGGATATAACAATGTGAACAGTCACTCACTTGTTCTTACCACTGTGCCTTCCATGCTGGTTGCTACATCATTTTCAGCATGATACACTTTAACTGTCCAGAAGTGTAAACCAAAATAAACTCTTTTTCTCCTCCCCAAAAGTAAATCAATGGATGAAAGACAGCCATTAAAGTAAATTATGTTGGTGCAGGTAGGCATCTGTACCCATGAAAATGAACCTTAAACACAATATCCCACATTGTTCTGAAAGTAACTCAAAATAGATCATGAATATAATCATGAAACAGATTTGCTCTAAGAACTGACAGCAAAATGACATACATAACTTAAGTACTGAGAAACTGCCCATCACAAAAGTTTAAGAAATTGATCTCTAAAGCTCATTGTTAAAAGGAAGGAAAACAAGCTACAGATAAAGAGAAGCTCATTGTTAAAAGGAAGGAAAACAAGCTACAGATAAAGAGAAGCCATTTCAAATCACATATCATTTCAAGAAAGTATTGGTATCTACAATATTTTCAACTAGAAAAATGAATCCATATAATTCTAAAATGTGCAAATGTCACAGACTGACATTTCATCGAAGAAGATAAATCACAAATAAATACTTGAAAATATTCCAAATATCATTAGTCAGTGGAAATATAAATTAAAACCACTATGAGATGTATGTCTATCAGAATAGCTGGAATAGAAAGTAGAGATAACTCCAGCTGCTTTTAGGAATGCAAAAAAAAAATTCTGGACCCTCCTACAATGGAAAAGAGAATGCAAATGCGCTTAACACCTCCATCAAACAAGCAGTTTCTTCCAGAACTAACCATGCAACTGCTGTATAACGATTCACAGTATTTGGGAGCATTTATCTCATAGAAAGAAGCTATGCTCATGCAAAAAGCTAACCATCAATATAACAGCTCTATTTATAACAAAGTAAAGAATAGAAGCAACCCAGATGTTCTTTAATAGGTACCATATGGAATACTACCCAGCAATAAAAAAAACCCAAATTCTGGATGTATATAATGACTTGGATAAGTATCCATAAGTTTAAACATAGTGAAATAAGTCGGTCATGAAAGTAGTATATCCTTTGCTTCCATTTATATAACACTATTAAAATGACAAAATTATAATAATAAAGAATAGTCTGTGGTCGGCAGGTTTAACACCTGAGAGAAGGGTCCCTGGGAAGCTTCAGGCCACTCCAACCAGAGAAGCAATTAGCCTAACTGCAGATCTTCATCTCTCCCTTCGTTCCTTCAAATTTAATTCCTCAGTCTCCTTCCCAGCTCTGTAGCCAACCACCTGCCGTGCTTCCTTTGCTCTATGACCCCTCCTCCAGTGGATACAGATCTGCTCCAAATTTCCTCCCAATCAGTGGATACAGATCTTCAGCTCCAAACTTCTTCTCCACTCATCCTGTAATTCCAGCCACCAACTCCAGCACCATTCCATGGTAACTGGATAGCCAAGCTTGCCAGAGAGTCAAGTGGGCTCATAAATCAAGCAGGTACAAGCTTCAGATTTTTACTCACTCCTCTCCTCCACATCCAATGTCCCAGGCCCATCCCCAGCTTTGTAGCAGACCACCTGCTGTGGCCTCTCTTTATTCTCTGCTCCCATTCTGGGTAGAGGATTGGGGGAGATTAAGCAGATTCTGGTGGTAAACTCCACTTTTCTACATCCTGTGAACAACCTCAGCCCTCCTTCCCAGACCATACCCATTCCTAAGTTACAACGGCCAATATCTAGAAACGCATTTTTCCTGGAACCCCCAGTGGTCACATCTATCAGGATTTCAGAACTCCCTACTACAACACACATTCCTTTGAGCCAGAATAGGCAACAGAAACTAAGGAACAAAACACCTGCCCAACACAGACAAAACCAGATATCAGCACGTAGAATTATAAACTCAACAAACCTATATGAGTAAACATCAGGTAAAAATATAATCAATAACAGCCAGGACAATATGCCTCCAGTATTTCCCAACAACCCTACCACAGTACATTCTGACTATTGCAACATAAGTGAAGCACAGAACAAAGATCTTATATAGCCTTTATAAATATGATAGAGGTCCTTAAAGAGAAAATGAATCTATGAAAATACAAACAGTGGAAGGAAATGAATTAAACAGTTCAAGGCCTGAAAGTTGAAACAGAATCAACAAAAATCCAAAATGATGGAAATGAGAAATTTAGGAACTCGAAGAGGAACCTCAGAGATAAGCCTTACAAATGGAATGCAAGATATGGGAAATAGCAGGCATTGAAGATACAGTAGAAATGGCTACCAAAAAAAAAAAAAAGAAGACAAAGAGAGAAATGAGAGAAATGGATACCTTGGTCAAAGAAATTGCTAAATCTTTTTTAAAAAATCCGGAAAATGTGAAATCTGAGACAACATAAAAAGACCAAACTTAAAAACAATAGGTATAGGATGGAACAGAAACTGTGGAAATTATTAAATATATGATAGATTAATGTTTTGAAAAAGAGAGTAATAGGTACAGAGGAAGAATTTCAGCTCCAAAGGCAAGAAAATATTTTCAAGAAAATAACAGAAGAAAACTTTCCTAACCTAAAGGAGATGCCTATAAAGGTACAGGAATCAAAGAAGCATAGAGAGAAGCAAATACATTGGACAAGAAAACAAATTCCCCTTGGCACATAATAATCAAAACACAAGGGCATCCGTGTTCATAAAACAAATACTACTGCAACTTAAATCACATATTGAGTCTCATACACTGATAGTGGGAGACTTCAATACCTGACTTTCACCAATAAACAAGAACTAAACAGAGAAATCTTCAACATAATAATGTAATTTATAGCAAGCTCATAGCCAACATCAACTTAAATGCAGAGACACTCAAAGCAATTTCCCTGAACTCAGGAACAAGAAAGATTATTGGCTCTCTACATACCTATTCAGTATCGTACTTCAAGTCTTAGCTAGAGCAAAACAAACAAACCAAAACAACAACAACAACAAAAAAACAGCTGAAGGAGATCAAAGGGATACAAATTGGAAAGGAAAAAGACAAAGCTTTTTTATTTTCAGATGTTATGATATTATATGTAAGTGACCCTAAAAAATTCAACCAGGAAACTTCAAAAGCTGATGAAAACTTTCAGTAAAGTAGCTTGGATACAAAATTACTTCACAAAAATAAGTAGCCTTCCTATAAACAAATGACAAATGGACTGAGAAAGAAACCAGGGAAGCAACACCTTTCACAATAGCCTCAAATAATATAAAATGCCCTGTGGTAACTCTTATCAAGTAAGTGAAAGAATTTCATGATAAAAACTTCAAGTCTTTGGAAAAAAAATAAAAGAAGATATCAGAAGATGGGAAGGTATTCCATGTTCGAGAACTTGTATGGCCATTCTATTGAAAACAGTGTGCAGATTCAATCTAATCCCCATCAAAATTCTAACAGAGTTCTTTATAGATCTTGCAAGGACAACTTGCAGCTTCATATGAAAAAGCAAAGAACCCAGGATTGCTAAAATAATCTTGAACAATAAAATAACTGCTGGATTTCAAGTCCTGATTTCAAGTTCTGCTACCGAGCTACAGTAATAAAAACCATGTGGTGTTGACATAAGCATAAAAACAGTCACATTTATAAATGAAATTGATTTGAAAATCAAGACATAAATCTACACATATATAGAGACATGATTTTTGATAAAGAAGCCTAAATACCTTCTGGAAAAATGACAGCATATTCAACAAATGCTGGTCAAAGTGGATGATGCATATATAAGAATCCAAATGGATACTTACTTATCATCCCCCACAGACAAAACTTTTCTCCAAATGAATCAAGGTCCTCAACAAAAACCAATACACTGAATATGATAGAAGAAGAAAATGGGAAATGACCTTGGTCTCATTGACAATATACATAAATTTCTGAATAGAACACTGTTACCACAGGCACTAAGATAGACAATCAAAATTGGGACTTCATGAAACTTAGAAATTTCTGTATGGCAAAGGACATTGTAATTCAGAAAAAAGCAGAAGGATACAGAATGGAAAAACATTTTTACCAACTCCACATCTGATAGAGAATTGATATTCAAAATATAAAGAACTCAAAGAACTAGATACCAAGAAAACAAATTAATTAATTAAAAATGAAGTACGGATCTAAACAAAGAATTCTCAAAAGAGAAAGATCAAAAGGCTGAGAAACACTTAAGGGTTCATTAGGGAAATAGAAATCAAAACTATGTGATTTCATATTACACCTGTCAGAACGGCTACTATCAATAACACAAGTGACAGCTTTTGCTGGCAAGCATGTGGAGCAAGAATTGAATACTATTCCATTGTTGCTGGTAGTGTAAACTTGTATATCCATTATGGAAAGCAATATGTTGATTTTTCTAATTGGGAATAAATCTAGCTCAGCACTTCATTATACCACCACTCTTGGGCAAACACTCAAAGGATGTATCATCCTACAACACAGACACTTGTTCAACCATATTCAGTGTTGCTCCATTTGTAATAGCCAGAAATTGAAAACAACCAACATGTCTCTCAAAAGATGAATGGATAAAATAATGTGGTACATTTATGCAATGGAATATTACTCAACTATTTAAAATTGAAATCATGAAGTTTGCATATAAATGGATGGAACTAGGAATAACCATCCTGGAGTAGAAGCCAATTTGTTGTAGGAAGCTGCTTGTTTGTTTTCCTGGCCACCCAGACTCCCAAAATAATCACACAAAAACTATATTATTTAAATCACTG
>JAQHUG010000060.1:8619387-8684921 GCA_028555095.1 Dicrostonyx torquatus | reverse complement strand
GAGATGGAGGGGGGAGGGCCTTGGGCTTCCATAGGACAGGGTATCCTGCACCATCTTAAGGAAGCAGGGGGAGGGCAGTGGAGTAGTGGGTGAGCGGGAGGGCCGGGAACAAGGGGAGTAAATGTAAATTTTTCTTTTAACAATAAAAATTAAAAAAAAAAGAGTTAGCCAAGGAGAGGCTAATAATAATGGGCCAGGCAATGTGTTAAATGAATCCAGTTAGTGTGTAACCATTTTGGGCATAAACTAGCGACCACAGCTAGGAGCCAGGCACTGGGAACAAAAGGGCCTGCGTTCCTCTCAGGTGCTGGGAACACAGCCCCCACCTATTACAACAAACTAAGAATAATATTACATGTGTGATTGATTTAGGAGCTGAGCGACAGCCCCCCAAAAAAGTCCAAAGAGCCTAACATCATACTACTACTACATCTACCTACCCAAATACATAAACAAAGAAAATTGAAACTAAAAAAATTTAGATATGAAGATTAACATAAATATGACTGCCAGAGGGCAACAGGAAGGAAACACATGGAAATGGAACCTGTTTGGAGTCAATATTAGTATCATGATTTGGGGGCTGTTTTAAAAGTTGTGAGTTCTTAGCAAAGTTTCTAACAGTATGTCTTTTTATTATAAGTATTACACTTTGTACCAATTTACTCTCATCTCAGAATTTTAATAAAAGTGTTTTGTATTAGTAATCTTTTGTTCTCTGACAGGATTAAGTTTTCCTATTCTTTGAGATATTTTAGAGACTTCTTAAACTTGTCTATATATAAACAATTACAAATCTGCAAATAGAAACAATCCTGTATCTTGTTTTCCAATTTTTATGCCTTACATATTTTTTCATGCCTTATTCCAAGGTCTAGCTCCTTCATGAGAATTGCAAAGTAGTTCTGAATAAGAGCATATCTTTGCCTTATTTCCAGTATTAGTGGCAATGTGTATGATATTTTATCAATAAACAAGATGTGTGACACTTTACTCTTTTGGCTCCCAAATAAATTACACATAGAGGCTTATTCTTAGTTCTGCATGCCAGCCTTAGATTGACTTGTTTCTTGCCAGCTTTTCTTAAATTAACCTGACTACCTTTTGCCTCTGGGCTTTTATCTTTATTTCTGTATACCTTTCTTTACTTCTTTCTCCATGACTTGCTGGGTAGCTGGCTTCTGATTTGCTCCTCGTTCCTAGTTTCTCCTATTTATTCTCTTTGCCTGTCAGCCATGTCTGTCCTTGCTCTTGCCTCACTACTGCCCTTCAGTAGTGATCTTTATTATGATCATCAGGTGTTGTAGACAGGCAAAGAATCACAGCTTCACAGTGTTAAACAAATGCAGTATAAACAAAAGCAACACACCTTAAAATAATATTCCCAACAGCTAGCAATGGAGTCATTAGAGATAGGTCTTATTAACTGAAAATAGTTCCCCTCTCTTTATAATTATAACAATTAGTCTTGGCATTAGTGATATGCCAGCCTCATAAAACTAGGTAAATATATACCTTCTTACATTATGTGGAAGCAAATAAAGACCATTCTTTAATGTTTTCATATGATTTACAATGAAACCACTGGGGCATGGAATTTCTCTAAAGAAAGATTTTTGATAATTCAATTATTTGAAATAAAAGACAGAAGGAGGAGGAGGAGTTGGGAAGAGGAAAAGAACCAGTGGGAGGGGGAGCAGGACAAGAGAGGAGAAGGAAATAAACATGATGACAATAAATTATATATGTATAAATTGCCATGACAAAGCCCGCTATTATGTATAATTAACATAGCTCAAGAAAACTCTAAAACACATTAAAGCATATTTAATTATTATCATTTAAATTAAAATATAATTGCATATCCCTTCCTTTCCCTTTCCTTCTTTCAACTCTTCCCATCCACCTCCTTCCTTTCTTACTCTCAAATTCATGATCTCTTTTACAGTTTTGGTTTTTAAAATTTTCCTATATAGACATCCAAGCATCTGTCCCCATCAGTGGCAGAGTACTCGGTTCCCAAAAGGAACTCAGCCTGTTCCCAGGCTGCGGCCTTGAGGGAAAAGGGTGCTTGTGGAGCAGAGAAGCCGCCCTTTTGACTGCAGCAGGCCCTTTGAGAGGGCTTCTGATCCAGCCATCTGACCCGGAGGAAATTTCGCATGATGGATGGAGATAGAGCCAGAGACCCACATTCACATCAGAGCAAGGGATTGTGCTACCAAGGTCCAGCGGAGGAGCAGAAGGAGGGAGAAGAGGAGCAAGGAAGTCAGGACCGTGAGGGACTGGCCCACCAACAGAGACAGTGTGCTAGATCTATTGGGAGCTCATCGAATCCAGCTGGACCAAGACTGAATGAGCATATGACCTAACTGGACCCTATGAATGTGGCTGCCAATGGGGACTGACTGAGAAGCCAATGATAATGGCACAAGAGAAGCCTATCTCTTCTGTGTGTCTTGGCTTTTTGGGAACCTATTCTATATGGATGCACACCTTCTTAGACCGAGATGGAGGTGGGAGGGCCTTGGGCTTTCCACAGGGCAGGGTATCCTGCCCCCTCTTAAGGAAGCAGGGGGAGGGAGGTGGGGTAGTGGGGTAGGGGGTGAGCAGGAGGACCTGGGACAAGGGGAGTAAATGTAAATTTTTCTTTTAACAATAAAAAAAGAAAAAAAATTCATATATATATATATGCTTTGCCTGTATGTGTGTATATGTGCCACATGTGTGCCAGTTACTAGCAAAAGGCAGAAGGCAGCTTTGGATCCCCTGTAACAGGAGTTATGAATGGTTGTGAGCAATGATCAGAATGTTGAGAAGCAAATTTGGGCCCTCTGCAAAAGCAACAAGTGCTTTGAACCACAGAGCCATTTCTCCAGCAGACTCTTTTTCTTGTTCTTGTTAAATATATCTATAACTACATAATTATATAAGTACAACCTGCTGAGTCTGCTTAATGTTACTTGTGTGTATGTGATTTCAAGTCTGACCACCTGTCATTGGACAACCAATCCAGGGCACTTCCCCCAAGAAGACTCTTCCTTCTACTTTGGGCATTCTTTGTTTGCTGTAGCTCTTTATGTAGGGAAATGGTTCTATTTGTTTGTTTGTTTTTACGTTAACCACTGGCCAGCTACTATCTGTAAAGATTTTGTTTTTGACTAGGCATTTCATGTGAGTAGAATCATACATATGAACCTTGGGTTTTTTTCTTTTTTATTTAAATAACATTTTCTCATTTATTTTACATACTAACCAGTTTCTCCTTACTCCTTCCCTCCTGTCCATTCCCCTTTCCCATCTACCCCCTCTCCATCCACTCCTCCTCCATCTCTATTCCTAAAGGGGCAGGCTTCCCATGGACTTTGAAAGCAAGACACATCAAGTTGAGGCGGGACCAAGCTCCTCCCCTTACATCGAGGCGGGGCCAGGAAATCCAGCATGGTGAACAGTTTACCTAAAGCAAGCTAAGTGCCTGGCCAGGTCCTGCTCCTCCGTGTTTGTCTCACACTTGCAGAGGGCCTAGGTCAGTCCCATTCAAACTCCCTGACTGTTCCTCTGGTGTCAAGGAGCTCCAGTGAGCTCTGTGGGTTCCCTCATCATGACTCCCTGGCTTGTATAATCTCTCTTTGTTTTTAACATAATATTGTTAAGGATATTCACAATCGAGCACATATCAATAGGTCACTGCAGGAAGTATTCCAATGTACAGGTAAAGTACATTCACTTAGTTCATTCACCTGTTGACAGGCACTTTGGATGTTGCCGTTTTGGCATTATTGCGAATAATATGGTTACAAAAGTCGTATACCTCTTTAGACAGATGCTTTTATTTCTCCTCAGGAGCTTCCTGTTAATAAAATAGCTCAGTCGCATGAGCTTAACTTAGCAGAAACTGCAAGGCCATTTGCCATGCAGGTGCATCATTTTGTATCTTCGTCAGCAATGCATGAGAGACTAATTTTCCACATTTTTACTCATGATTTGTATAGTCTGTCTTTCTAATACATTTCAAAACGTGTGTATTAGTATTGCATCATGATGCTAATTTGCATTTCCATAATGAGTAACTATATTGAGTATCTTTTTCTGTGTATTAGCCAGTTGTTTGTTTTCTTTAGTAAAAAAAAATTCGATTTAAATCTTTGTACAAATTTTTGTTATTTATATTCTTAATATTATTATTACAGTCTAGATTAAACTGTTTTAGTAGATATATGATTTACAAATACTGTCCTCCGGGTCACATTTGTTTTTGAATTTTATTAATGATGTTCAAATGTCTTTTATGTTGATGAAATATAACTTAAAATTTCTTTCAATTATGGATTGTGTCTTTGGTGTTGTAGCTAAGAAAACTTCCTGAATCAAATAGCAAAGATTGTTCTGATTTTACCTCTTAAATTTGGGACTAATGTGCACTTTGGAGTTAATACTTATGTATAAATCTGGGTGTGGTGGGTCAAACCTATAACTACAATACTCAAGAGTTTGAGGCAGGAGAATTGATGTAAGTTCAAGTCCAAAATTGCCTACATAATAAATTCCAGTCTAGTTTGGGAACAAAACCATGTCTCCAAAACTGTGTATGATTTAAAGTAAGTGTAAAGAGGTGCTTATTTAAAGAAATATTTGTTAGATTTTGTTTTGTTTGCATTTGAGTATATAATTTTCCCCAAAACAGTTTTTGAAATGTTTATCATTTTCCTTAACAAATTGTCTTAGAATCTTTGTTGAAACAGTAAATGTAAATTGTTTTTTTGAATATTCAACTTGTTTCCACTGAGTTGCACACCTTTCTTTATTCCAATAACATACATTTGGTGTCTGTGGCTAAATAGTATATTTTGATATTACATTAAATCATTTTTCCAGTTTTGTTCTTTTTCAAAATCTCATTGGATATTCTAGGCCGTTTATTTTCTTATAAACTTTTACTGTAAAATGGACAATTTCTGCCAAAAGCCTCTTGAAAATTTAATAGAAATTGGTTTTAATGTTTTTAATGACGTGGGGGGGAGAAATGTGCTATCTCTTTCCATTTCCCCTCCCTCCAGCACTTGTTAGTAACCTTTGTTTCTCTGAAAAGTTTTTCCTCCTACTTTCTTTTCATACAAACACACATGATTTATGTATCTATATAAAATCTAGGATTCATAGATGAGAAAAATCGCGTGGTATTTATCTTAATTTGCTTAATATCACCATCCCTGGTTGCATCAAATTTAACTTCATTCTTTATGACTGAACAACATTTCTCTGTGCTTTTACATTGTACTTTATTTATTCACTCCTTTTGGACAGGCAGATGGGCTGGTTCTGTAATTTGGCAGTTGTGAATCCTGTTGCAGCAAAGCTTGACTCACAAGTGCCTCTGATATTCCCTGACTTGGAGGCTTGTGATAAACACACAGGAGTGGTGGGTCTGAGTCATGTGTTACAGATAGTTTAGCTTGATTTTTCTTTCTTTCTTTCTTTCTTTCTTTCTTTCTTTCTTTCTTTCTTTCTTTCTTTCTTTCTTTCTTTTCTTCTCTCTCTCATTCTTTCATTTTCCCTCCCTCTCTCTTTTTCTTTCTTTCTAGAACTCCCATACTAATTTCCATAGTGACCCTGTTAGAATGCATTCCCACATAGGGGGTGCCTTTTCTTTACATTTTGTTGTAGTGGTAGTGGGTTTTTTTTTTTTTGAGACAGGGTTTCTCTGAGTAACCCTAGCAGGCCTGGAACTCACCATGTCAACCAAGCTGGTCTTGAACTCACAGAGATCCACTTGCCTCTGCCTCCCAAATGCCAGGATTAAAGGTGCGCACCACTACACCTGACTCTTTCTTTACATCTTTACCACCATTTATTGTTATTTGTTGTTTTTTGTTTTTTGCTAAGATTTTTCTCCTCTGATTAGGAATTTTCATTCCATTCAGAATATCTGAAATGTCATGTTCTCATAACGAGAATCAAGAAAAGTCTTTTAGTGATTCTGAAGGGGAGGATAAGAATAAGCAAAATTATGGGACAATAAAAGAAAGGATAATATGCATATGCATTGAATTCTCAAAAAATGGAAAAACCTGTTGAAGTCGTAATGGTCAAGAGTATTTTACAGTTAGTGACGTATCTCAACGTAAAGATCCAGGGACACTCAGAGAATATCAGGAAGTTAAATGCCAAGTGAACAACCCTAAGACTACTGAGTGTGCAAAAAATAAAACCCTAATAGGAAATCTTGTGTGAACATGTGGAGGAGGAATGCAAAGGCATAAGGTGGTAAAGACTTAAGGTGGACTTTTTAGAAAACAAGAATGAACTGAAAACTTAAAGTCTTCACAGAAATTATACCAACATAGAATTATGTATCCAATGGAAAGTTATTCCACAGATGCAGAGGATGGTATTCAGAAACACCTTAGATTGAAATTTCAGGATTTCAGGTGGGCTTCCACATAAACAAAGAGAGAACCCTCTATTATTGAAGAAGCTAAAATTCCAGGTGAAGTACTATGAATAAGGAAATTTTCAATTTTCTAGATCACTGTTTGAGGCCCTGAGTTTGATCCTCATCATCATAAAAATCATTTCCTTTTTCCTCTTACTTCATCTGGTGTTCAATTTTTATTCAAAGAGGCAGCATTCTGTTAAATTCTGATAGTATGCCAAGAACTGTTAAGCTGGCATCCTGTATTAGTCTGTTCAAGCTACCATAACAATAGCATCGTTCTCAGGTTGGACATTTCAACATCAAGATACTGGCATATGTGATGGGGCTCTTTTCCCTAGCTTAAGGACAGCTGTCTTCTGTGTGTCTATCCTTCCCTGGTAGTCAGGGAATGAGATCTCTTGTACCTCTTCTTATAAGGACAATAGTACTATTAGATCAGGGCCTGTCCACATGCCCTCATTCAACCTTGATTGCAGCCAAGAAGTCCCCATCTTCAAATACAGTTATAGGGAGGGTTAGAGACTCAATCATATGAACTTCAGAGGGACAGTCTCTCAGCCCATAGTAAACTTCAAGGTAAATATGGCAAAAAGAATCACTGCTAAATGTACAAATTTTATGCACCAGACAAAAAACCACAAGTTGGCTTTCCTAGAAAGCGATACACTGTGTTAATTTTTACTTTAAAATTTTATCACATAATTGGGAAGAGAGAGAACTTGAGTTGCACTTCCAAGTTTTCATTTGGTTCTTACAGGTCATAGTTTATGCATACACTGCAGAGCCTGAAGTCAATATTCATTCACTACACATCTGAAATTAGTCATAGAGTGATGGGGAAGCTTTGTTAACCAATTATCTTTAAGAGGTGGGACCAAGTTAGGGTGTGGCTTTCTGGGACCCAGCATGTTCTACAGGGATGAGCCCCCAACAAGTGATCCAATCCCATGTAGTTATCCCTAACATACCAATAAGCAACATTAAATGAACTTGGGAGATTGTATTTATATATACACATGTGCATGTGCACACACATAATTATATATAATTAAAGAAGAATGGGTCATGAATTTAAGAGGGAGGGAGAGCAGGAGAAGACATGGAGGAGTTGGAGAGGGTAGAAGACAGGGTGGAAATTATGTAAACGCAGTGCTTACATATGAAATTCTCAAAATCAAATATGTGGCTTGTATTTCTAGGTCTGAGTTAGCTCCCTCAGTAGATTTTTCTAGTTCCCTGTATTTTCCTGCAGGTTTCATGATTTCATTTTGCTTTACAGCTGAATAGTATTCCACTATGTGTATGTATCGAATTTTCATTACCCATTCATCAGCTGAAGGACATTTGAGTTGTTTCCATTTCATAGCTACTGTGAATAGAGTGACAATGACTGCGACTGAGAAGCTATCTATCTGCAGAATTGAATGGTGACTCCTTTGAGGTGTTGCAGAGGGAACAGAGGGGGAATATAATTAAAATGGATGGTATGAAAGTCTCAAAAGTAATAAAAATGTTATATTTTAAAAATAAACAAATGTTAAAAAAAGAAAGAATCCTGCCCTCAAGAATTTCCATTTCCCTTAGGAAATGCATAAGAAAACTAAAGTTTGGAGAGCTTGATAATGCTCTAGGATTCCACATAAGGAAAGTTGATTGGACAAATGCAGTCAAGTGCCCAAAGTCTAAGCTGTTATATATAACACTGAACCATTATTCATTACCTTCTTTTTCTGTTTTTAAATATAATTCTTTATTGATTTGGGGGGTGAATTTCACATCATGTCCTCCAGTCCCATTTACCTCCACGTCTCTCCATTTCCACCCATCACCACTGCAGCATCCCCCCAAGGAGCCCCCTAAAATTAATTTAAAACAAAACAAACAACAGCGATAACAAAATACCCACTTCACTCCTCTGTCTTTTCAATACCTCTTCATTCATCCTAGTGACATTGGGAGCTGTGGTATGTCATACAGCACACCCGCCTCTTAAGTTAGTCCCACCCAAAAATGTTTATTGCAATGAAGTCATTGGTCTGGTTCAAGGCTTCTTCCACACTATCATCACTGGACATTATCAAAATTCCTTTGGGATACCCTGCTATTTCCCTGAGTCATGGCGATCCTGTGCTTATCATTCCTCAGGACCAGTCCCTTCAGGAACTCCAACATGTCATAGATGGAGGTAGATGTAATGGTGGGCCAACCCAAGGCCCAGGATATGGATCTGGGTGGTAACTGAGGAGTTTTCTCTCTCACACCTGTGGTGAGGGTGGGGCCATCTCTTCCAAGTGCGGGGAGGGGGGACTCGCCCATGGTGGGCAGGGCCAACTCTCCTGCTGCAGTGTCCAGTTAGGGAGGGATAGGGTCAGCCATCCCAGGGCCCGTGAGTACTGGGCCTGCTCAGCATGGCTCTCTGACTTCAACATGTTCGGCTCCTATGACACCTGTGACAACCCGGGCCATGAACATCATCACAGAACCCAGCTGCAGCAGGAACACAGGTCCAGACCTCACCATGACCCTAGTGGCAGCACAAGCCACCCAGATCAGTATGACCTCAGCAGCAGCAAAGCCCTTGGTTGTGTCTCTATTTCAAAGAATTGTGCCTTATGTTCCTCAAGCAGAAACTTGGAAATCATCCTTGATAATATCATATTCCTTCCATGGAAGAAATTTTCTTCAAAATGAGAGGTGACAATCTTCTACCCGAATCTATTCATTGGTGTTTTCTTGCCTGAAAATAAAAATAAACTTCATGTTCCTTGATATAGTGCTGAAAGCACTTGGTAATCTGGCATAGGCCTTTCCAGCCCATATCATCCATCGTGTGCTTCTCTTCTGCTTTATGCGTCTCACAGCCATAAATCATTTTAAAATCTCACATTTCCTTCCCACAGTTTGATTCACATGCAGAGCCTTCTCTACCATTGTTCATTCCATGAGATACATTCTTTTCCTTTTTCTGAAGAGTTATAACTTACCTTACAAGTTTCCACCTCCATGGTATTTCTTTGGAGAAACAATTACCAGCAATCCATTCTCCAAGTTGAAGCCTGATTCGTTTTCCTATGTTACACCAATAGCTTGTAATTCCTCGCTGTTGTATGGCCTTTTCTAAACCTCTTTCCCTCATACTAATTGCCTTCCTAGCTGCCTGGTTGATATAGGCACACAGGGTATAATTGTTAGATGACTGAAGGAAAGACATGACAAAAAAAATGAAAGGAAATTAGGATTATCATGGGCCAAAAGAAATAAAATGTTGCTATGCATGCTAGAGGAGTGGGGCTGGAGAAGGTGAGCTGAATGAGGTGAGCAGGGCTGCCTGATTGTAATGTACAAGGTGTTTCTAAGAATGTTGGCACTTAAGGTTGGAGATACAGAACAGGGCTGCGTATAAAGGACCTTGAATGCCAGTGTGATTAATTTTAAAGTGACAAGCAAAGCAATTAGGAATTCTGGGAACATGCAAGCATCTTTAAGTCTGTGCTTTGGGCCCCGGACACCTCATTTTCACATAATGCTCCTCTCAGAGTACAAAGATAAAGGAGCAAGGGCAGTACTGTTGTTTGTAGGTTGAATTTAAAAAAAATTTTTTTGATTGTTGGTTTTTGTCAATATGATTGAAGTGTAGCTTAGAATTCACCAGATTGGCATGGTGGCACACAGAATGCAGAGGCAGACAGATCTCTGAGGATGAGGCCCAGCCTGCCCTACAAAGTGAGTTTTGGACAGCCAGGGAACACAGAGAAAAACTGTCTCTAAAAAACAAACAAAAAAGAAAAGAACAAAATAAGAATTCAACAATTGTAAGAATACAGTTCTCTAAGTGTGCCTCTATGAGACATGCAGCTGTCTTTACAGTGAAGAAAAGAACTTTTTACTTACATTCCAAAGTCCCCTCATGACCCTCTGCTGATGTACTGGATTTCCAACCTTAATCCCTAGCTCTCACCAATCTGTCCTCCACATGTGTAGTTTTCTTAGGAGAGCGTCACACACGTGAGATGGGGCAAGGTAGAGCATTTGGGATTCTACTTCACTCTGCCCAGTGTTTTTGTTGTTGCTGTTGTTCTTTTCTTTTTAACATGATGTGATTCTCTGTTCATTTTCTTCCCTATGTTACATTCCCTTTTCTTTATAGTGAATAGGTAAGCAATAGGTACTTTGCAAAACTGGCCTGATGATACAATTAACAATGCTGGTGAAAGCTTTATATGTGTCTCAGAAATATTGACACTAATTATTTTTATTTTACAAAATAATTGGTTTCACCATGGCACTTTAAGACATGGACATTACTGTGTTTTGCTCATATTCACCCTATATCATCCTCTCATGTCCCGACCACTGTCCTGTTCTTTGCTTTCATGTCATATAACTATGCATGTCTAGTTAGAGATTACACATATAAATGAAAACATGTGCTATTAATTTCTTCTCCCTACGTGAGCCCTCCTATTCCTCCTCCCTTCAGTCCCCTTCTTCTTTCCAAATAGTTCCCCCTCTACTTTCACACTTCACACAGTATTTCTAAGGTCTTTTTGGCATCAAATGTGTCTGTAGCCCATCACCCTCTTACTTTGTGTGTGTGTGTGTGTGTGTGTGTGTGTGTGTGTGTGTGTGTGTGTGTGCTGAGTAGTGTTCTGTAGTTTGGGTGCAACACAAGTTGTCCATTCATCAGCTGACAGGCATTTGGATAATTTCCAGGTTGGATCTATTATGAATCAAGTTACTGTGAACATTTAAGTAGCAGTGGTGGTGTGCTTGCTTGACCACTCAACCCAGAGCAGAGGTACCTGGCAAGAGATCAATGGGTCCTGAGAGAGACTATTGGACTGAGAACATATCAAGACTCTCCCTCCTGCCCCCTCCGTAAAGTCTGGTTCATCAGCACTGCTGATGTTATTAGCAGTCACAAGTTGAAATAAAAACATTTGATTTCTCACAGCTCTGAAGATGTTTCTAAGAGCAAATGCATTGTAGTCATTCAGTTATTACCATCATCTCTCTCACCCTCCTTTGTTCTCTATTTTTCCTGCTTAAATGTATTTTGATATATTTCTGTGTTTCTTTTGCTCCTGTTTTTTTTTTAATTTCCTTTGTTCCTCTCTGTGTCTCTCTTTCTTTATCCTTCATCTCATCCTTTCTGTTTTTTCTCCACACTCCTCTTTCCTCTCATTTGTTATAGCACAAAAAGTTACATTTACAAAATGTTTAAATCAAAGATGTGGCCAGTTTGCATGAACTGTTACCATAAGCATTTTACAACCTGACAACGTATTCGATTTACTTGTTTTAATAGAGGGGATACTAAGCATTCAGCTACCTTTCTAGTCCATGAGCTCACAACAGTCAATTACTCCTAATTTCCTATAGTGTTTCTGAGAATTTCAGCTGGATGGAGCTTTTACGTTTTGCTTTAAAGTGCACAGTTTGTTGATTCCCAGGCTGCATACCGCTGCCAATCCTTCCTGCTCTCATTACAACTCCTATGTTTGGACAAATTGGGGTCATTAGTATTTCAGCCCCCTGGAATAGGTTTTAATCATTCAGGTACTGGTGCTCTGTGTTCAAACTTTTGTATTAACAAATGCCCCTTTCCTTTTCCTTAAGTAGGAACCTGATATTTAAGCATCCTAGATTAGTGTTACAGGTGCAGTTTTAGCCCACCCATGAGGAGCTGTGTGCAAAGTCCTGTGTCTAAAGCTGGCAGGCATTAGGGGGACTAAGGAAGTTCATTTTATAGCTTTATTAGAGTTACCTCTTTTGTACCTAGACAATTTTTCACAAGGCTTCAGCTTAGGGGTCTGTGCTGCTTAATTCATATTCTGTTTCCTTTCCCAGGGACATGAAGCTCTCCTGAAAAGGCAATGGGAAGGGAGGTGAGGTGGGTGCTTTGTCTGAGTCAGTCCTGCTGGCCACATGTGAGAAGGCGCAAGAACAAAAGTGAAATGAAACGGATTTCAGGGGGTAATCATGGTGTTCAGGGTATGCAAGGAAATAATGGCAACATCAAAGAGCCCAACTAGAACATTAATGTTTTAGTAAATTGCTTTAGAGAAGAAAGAGATAGGAGTCACAAGGGGGAGAGATTATGTGTGGAGCAGGGAGGGGTGGCAGATATGACCGTAAGGTTGAATTCAAAGACCAATTTTTGCTTTCCTTTTCTCCTTGAGTGTTTTTTATCTCCAGGCTGAGTCAGCCCAGGTTTCTCAGCGTGGTTTTCAGATGCATCAGCAACCTGCTCTTTTCCTTCTAGATACACAGAAGCTTGTGGCTGCTACCCAAATGTTTCCCTTCACATGATGTTATTTCATGGACTGCTACAAGTACAAGTGTGCCAAGCACGGAGATGAGCTCTGCTATCATTCCCTTGTTTCTGACTCTAAGTTTTTACTGATGCAGATGAAGATGGATTTAGTTTTCTATGCAACCACAACACACAACTGAATGATATGGTGCTGCCATCCCCAAAAAGCACGAAATCTTTTTGATTCACGTTGCTACTTAGCCACATCTCATTCTCTTTTTGGACATCTGCTTCCTTCCGACCCAAATACAGGATTTTCACATTCATGTTCCATATTTATGAACATTAAAAACAATTTTCAATGCATGATTAGGCTTATTTCTAAGGTTATTAAAAACTGTCATAATTTTGTCATCAAGTAAATGTCCCAGTTTGTTTTGTTTTCATACTGGAAATTAGGTGTATTTTTTTCTTAGAATTAAGGCTCAGATAATTAAGAATTCAAGAGCATTTCTGTTTTCATAACCAATATTTAAAGTGTAAATGTTCTTAAGCCCAACCTGTTGACAAATTGTGAATTTAAATTATTTGTTTGCTTTCTGTTTTCACTTGCAGTTGGAAAACAGTAGGATATGCTTAAATGTCCTCAGTCTCCTATAATGGTGCAACGCTGCAAAAAATAACCAGAGTCCCTCAATACTGGGTATTGGATAACATCACAAATCAAACGTCTTTCATTTTTGCATCTTTATATCTAGTTCAATGTTTAAATAGTCCCAAACAAAAATGACATTTGGTGTGTAAATGAAATATACTAATGTAATTTAGGAAATGTTCACATTTTCTTAGTGTTTATATGTACTTTCTGTGATTTTAACCTTGGAAAAGGTACAAATTATTTTGAGTCAAAATTAAAAATTATATTAGATGAACCTTACCTAACCTTATTACCTTGGATGAACATAAGCTTTTGAAAAAATATCTCTGCTGTTGTTTTCCATTTGAATGATTGCTATCTGATGACATCAAGTTATAAGGTAATGTATTTATGAAATCACAGAATGTTCTTCTTATTTTGAGAAAATATGTGTATTAGCTTTTGTTTCTCTTCCCAAACTCTGAGTAACAAATTCCCACCAAACTTTTCCTGGGTAGGTATATAAGTAGGTATATAAGTGTATTTCTAGTTCTTTTCATTTGTTCTTAGTCCTTTATAAATAATAAAAAATTTCTAAGAATATTATTTAATATCACTTTTCAGACATATCCTGTTAAGTCCATTATACATTATTATACTTATATTATATATGGCTTATCAATATCCAGTCCAAAACCACCATTTCGTCAGAACAGATTGTTTTTCTGCAGTTAAATGCTATTTGATAAGCTGGATGAAAGTAAAGAAAAAAAGAAAGAAAGAAAGATCAGTCATTGGCTCCATGAACTCAGGTTCTACTTAACAGCATTGTGAGAAAGGCAAATAAGCAAAAGGAGAAAAAACAATGGTAGCATACATAGATGAGGAATTATAATAAAAATAATAGCAGTCATCAGATCTGACCTAATGGTAATTGAACAGTAGAACTAAAAGCAATTTTTAAAAAACCTTCATAACTAAATTCCACTTCTTTTGGTTTCCATAGCAATTTTTCTTTTCATAAAAGGCTTACCATTTGAATTAATTGTTCCCCACTAGTCCAACTACTCTCGCCACCTCATTTTCCAAAAGAGCTGTAATAATGTCATGTTTACCCAAACATCCAAATCAATTCAACTAATCAGCTAGTTAGCTAAGTAAAAATGGGCAGATCACATTAAGACTTGACTATTTTAAGATGGCATTAAGAACCTTGACAGAAATTAGCCCTTAATATGACTTTGAATTAACGTAGTGACTTGTGCAAACTGGAAATTATTTTTTGATACATTTGGCAACCATAGGAAAGATGAAAATATCAATAGAAATAAGTATGTATGAAGAGTAGACACTTTTAGAGCAGTGATTAACTATGAACTATTGAGATATGCTATAATATACATACATATACACACACATACATGCAAATTCTTTTTAAGCTGGTTTTGTTGACTTTGCTTTAGTAGTTTGATATTTTAATTTCAAATAAATTTATAAAGTAAAATATTGTAAGATTATTTTAGAATACATAAAATAGCTTTATCTTAACATTTAAATACTGTCCTTCCCTTGTGTGTGTGCAGGAGAGAGATAACATATTTTTTACATAGTTTGAGGATTTGATACATGAATATAACATGCTCTGATGAAACCCACACCTAATTCCCTCCCCTCCAACTCTTTCCATATCACAACACCACTTTTCTCCCCAAACTTCATGTATTTCTTTTTGAGTCCACTGAATCAAATTAGTGCTGCAATCTGTGCATGGGTACAAACATCCACCGGAACATGGGCCAAGTCTGGTGCCATGTCTGAAGAAGAAAACTGACTCTCTCTTACAGCAGCCATCAATTGCCAACATCTCAGCTAGGAGTGAGAAACATTTCATAATAATGTACATCTGAGACATTTAAGACTAAATTGAAACTACAATATCTATATCACCCCTAAACACTGAAAATATTATGTGTATTTATTTCATAACAACAAAGAATTCTGATTTTTAAAATCTTCCCTAATATATGACCTACCTCAAATAATTTTTCTTTATTATTGTGAGCATCCATATGTTTACAATATGAACTATCTTTCTAACAGTGCTTTGCTAAATTAGAAACATTTTCTGTCAGAGTATAGGAATGAGTTGGGAAGCAAAGAACATCATAAAAAATAAACAACATGACCATTCTGTGGTTTTTCTTTGAAATTCATTTCTAGGACACATTTAAGGGGATATTACCATCTCTTAAAGATACTGAAACATTTCTCAACTGGGCCAGAAAATAATTCTTTAAAATCAGCATGTAATAGTTCAATTTTTACAAAAGAAAATTACATTTCTTAGCTTAGACATAAAATACAGTCATAATTTTGTCTATCTTCCTCCTCTCTCTTACTCTATCTTGTTCTTTTTTAGTCCCCAAAATTTCAGTTTTAGTGGTGTCTGGCTTTATCATCTCCTTGTCATTTCATATTTGTTCATTCACTTACTTGACATAACAGATACTGAAACACAACACAGGTTTAGGAATCAGGTGACCCAGAGTAGACTGCAGCTCTTCTTCTAGCTATCTAGTGTGATGTCAGGCAATTTGACTAACTTCTTTGAACCGCTCTTTTCTCATTTGTAGGGCAAAAGGACCAAAATGGTTGCTAACAGTGATCAAAAAGTGTTTGTGCCTCGTTACTCTGCTTCTGCTATGATGAAACACCATGACCACAGTAACTTATAGAAGAAAACCGTTTATTGGTGCTTACAGTTCTCGAAGATGAGCTTCCATGGCTACCATGGCAGCGTGCATGGCAGCAGACAGGCAGGCATGGTGCTAGCTAGGGCAATGGCTATGACCTCACATCTTGAGGTGCCATCATGAGACAGAAAGAAAGAGTTAGCATGAATGGATTTTTGAAACCTCAAGTCCCATCCCCAGGGGCATACCTCCCTTAACAAAGCCATAGTTCCTAATTGTTCCCAAACAGTTCCACCAGTGTTCAAACATGGGCCTATGGAGGCCATTTTAATTCAAACCATTACAGATTTCAAACAGTTCTTGTCAATGCTGCACCATGAGTAATCACTGTGAAGGTAACTGAAAATGTTTGTAAAATGTTTAACAACAAGAGCCTGGCAAGTGTTCAGCTTTTAGTAAATACTTGATCTTAGGACTACTTATATATTAGGAGCAGAAGATACATAAATGGATGTCCTTCTTTTCCTTGGAGAACTATGCATGTACTGTTTACAGCTGTTGCACTTCAGACCTCAGTTCAGAAGTAATAGAAAACTTTCAGTGATCCCCTCAGCTGGAAAGACTTTTATTGCCTTTCACTAAACCCCCATCACCAGTTTTAGTTTACTTTCCTTATCAAATATCAGCACACTGTACTTTGTATTTTTATGTGTTTAAATGCTTTACTCATTTCCAGAAGGGCAGTGCCATTTATTAATCTTCTATTTGCCAGTATGTTCATGGTGGGATTTTTACCTATTTGTGTTCCTTTCCTTATATTCTTTCTTGGTTTTCTTGATTATACTCCATTAAATATTTGAGGGTTACTTATTTGTGGTGGTTTAATAAAGTTTGATTAAATGAACAAGCAGCAGTCAAGCATTTTAAGTCCAGGAAAGTATATATTACTAAGAATGCCATAATTTTTTCAAGGCAATAAAATTTAAACTCTGTTAGTTTAATTACAAGTCATGAGAATAAATGTCCACTTCATTTGGAGCCTGTGCTAAGTTCCACTTGGTAATTTTTGGCGCCATCTTACAGCTATTTCAAGTGGGATTCTTTCATGGTGCACATATTTTTAAAATATTGTCATGCCGTGCCCAGGATAGTTACAGAACTTCCACAGCAAGTGCTCCTTCTTGCAACCCAGGGTTATTAATAATGGCAAGTCATTTAGATACTTTAATTAGTATCTATTTCCATTAGTTAATATGTATTTTTAACATCATAGTGCCTAACGACAATCACAGTGTAGCTTTCCTTGGCACTACAATTTCCCCAGTTGATTGTGTTGCCGTGAGTTTTCTGGGATCTTATTTTAAAATTACAAGAAAATTTTCTGTACACAAAGGTCACATAGTTAATCAAAAGGCAGTTTAATGTCTTAAACAAAACTTTTCTTCTACTACTTTTAAAATATGTAGTTGAAATTTCATGTATTTTCCACCTCCACAATTCTTTTTCTTGTCTACTGGAGGTATAATAAAGGGACTCAAAGAAAGGAATGAAGACAGAGACACCCAAATGTCTACTGAGAGTGGTGGATATCCAAACCAATCTTGGTCATTATTAAATCATATAAACACATCAGATTGCCATAAAACTGCAGCAAAAGTTAGTTGTGTTTCTTTAGTAATGGAACTGAGTACCTTCTTATATCAAAACATTAGATATATCTATCTATACTGATATTAAAAATATGCATTGACTAATAGAAGAGAGTTTTCCGTGTTCTTCACTGATATATCCCCAAAATGAGAAAACAAATATCTGTACAATAAATATTATTTTGTAAATGCACAGGTGAATAAGTCTTGTTTGCTTAAAACCTCTAAGCACTAAGGCCCTGAAAGCACTGAAGGCTAGTTTTAATTGGTTCAAGTGTAGGGGTACCCAGCACCTGTTCTGATTTTTTATTAGGCAAATCTCATCAGGTGCTTGGATCAATTTTCCATAACAATTCTGAGTATTTCTGAGAATTCATATGAGAATCTGATGAAATCACCTTTTGCATTTGCATTTACAAGAACTAATTTTGTTTTTCTTCTCCCTACATACTATTTCCCCTCTAAAACATGCTCCTAGGAACCCCATTAAAAGTTATCTGCTTGGATACATTGGCGCTTAAGACCCTGACTTTTGAATTACCAGAGCTCTGCAAAGGTCTAAAATTTTCATACATGAATGTTTAATTATGTGGGAGACAAAGTGTAAACTGCGCCATCTCCAGTTTTTGTTTTCCTTTGAAACAGAAACCTGAACTATGAGAAGCTTGAATTAAAGGGACAGGTGGACTGTCAGCTTAGAAAGTGGCCTCTGAGCCATGTCCCTAAGGATCTGTGACCAGGATAGCATAACTAACGTCAGGGCTAGTATTAGAAGCTGGAGAGGAACATTTTCTGCTTGGTGAGAAATACTGCTCATGGATCTAGATTACGGCCTGGCTGTTCAATTTGGCAGAAATATAATTTTTTTTAAAAAAGTGCTGTATGGCACACATATTTCTTAATGGCCTGGCTTTAGTCCATATCTCCAGTCCCATTCCCAGGTACTCTCTTCATATACCACATGCTACCATACCTTCTAAAGATGTAAATTATATGGCAGAATGTCCAGGAGGCATCAAATGGATAAGGAAGATGTTTTGGAACAGAGAACTTAGAGATGCCTTCCTCATATCCAGTGATAAGAATGCTTGAGTCTGGGGGATTTGAATGAAATGTTGTCTTCAGTGTTGTCAATCAGAAGTAAACACTTTTCCTCTTTTATGCTTCCATTATGTCTTGTTCTTGTCTGAAGCTCTGTTTGTCAAAGCCTACCAGGCTTTGCGTTCTATTATTCTTTGCAGTAAATGTGGACAAATGTCTCACTGAAGCATAAGCTTTGTGACTTTTCTTCTGTTGTTCTGGATGATTGCATCAGAGCCTTGTACCTGCCGACTTCACATTGTTCCACTGAGCCACATTCCCAGCCCTGGTTTGTAATTTTGAACACATGTCATCTTTCTGCAATACATGAGCATGATCAAGCTGAATAGGGTTTCTTTTTCTCAAAAAGATCGTGCTGTGAGACTTGTGCTTGTGTAGGTGTCCACTGGTGATCCATTTAAGATTCACCCTCTCTATCATTGTCCTGCCTACACCCTTCACCAAAAGAACTGCTAGATACCACTGTAAAGAGACAGATAAAGCATGATTGAGTTGAAACAGAGTTCTATATTCAGACTTAGCTCATAGTTATTGAATACTCATTTCACTGATGAGGAGATGGAGACTCAAATAACTTCCTGTTGCTTGCCAAATGTCACACGATTGCACAGTTAGTAAGCAGTTCTGCCAGGGCTGAAATTCAAACCCTCTGACACAAAGTCAAAATCCCTTTCAACAAATGCTGGAACATTTGGGTAAGCTCTGGTCACTCTTTATAACTCTAATGCTCCTAGTTGTTTCATTGAACTATTCTGCGTAGTTGAGTCAGGCAAAGGCTGAGCATTATGGATATCTAAGGCTCATTTTATGTGCATATTTGTTTTCCATGTCTATTTGTTTGTACAACTGTAATATTTTTGTCTTGCTGTATTTGTGCACTCAGCTATTTAGTGTACTTGTTTTTTGTGTGTGTGTGTGTGTGTGCTAATTTACTTACTTTTTACCTATCTAATTTTTAATATTCCATTTCCAAGAAATGTGTGAGACAGTCAAGGTTACTTGAAGGCATTTTTTTCAGTAAAAAAAAAATTGAACCACTGACTTTTTTGAAAGCAGCTCATGCCTAAAGAAAAGGTGTACCATGGGCTAAGTGACTAAATTTGCCTTTAAAGCCACATGCTTTTTTTTTTTTTTTGGTTTTTTTTTTTTTTTGGTTTTTCGAGACAGGGTTTCTCTGTGGCTTTGGAGTTTGTCCTGGAACTAGCTCTTGTAGACCAGGCTGGTCTCGAACTCACAATGATCCACCTGTCTCTGCCTCCCGAGTGCTGGGATTAAAGGTGTGTGCCACCACCTCCCGGCAAGCAACATGCTTTAATAGGATTTAAGATATTGTTATTATGATTAATTGCATTTTATTTAGGGTGACTGGGAGAAATAGTGTAAAAATGTGCAATATTTACATTAACAAGTTTACATTTCACTCAATTGCAGTATTTCTTGTTTTGTGTATGTACCTGTATCAGTGCACACATGTGTGCATAGTTGTGCATATGTGTATATTTTATATATTACATCGGAACAGAAAAATTTTTAAAAACATATGAAGGGATAGAAGTTGATGGATGAGTGAATAGAGAAAGATATAGCAAGATAGTTCAGGGTGAGTGACATGAGACAGCAAAATGTTATAGGTTAGACAAAAAGAATAATCTCTTATCAATTTAAATGCCATCTGCTACATAAAATTCACAGATTTATTTTACAGAAAGTCTTTTTTGTGTTCTGTCAATGTAACATGAATATTTTAGAAAATTTCCTTACTTTTGAGCCCGGCACAGTGACAGATACATGTAATAGTAGCACTTGGAATGCCAAGGCAGAAGATCTTGGGTTCAAGACCAGGCTGGACAATATTGTAAGATCTGGGAGAGAAAAGGGGAGAGAGAAGGGGAACAAATAAGAGGAAGAAAAAGGAAAATTGTTTCCTTGGGAAAAATTTTGAACATTGAAATATTGCCTGTAAAATAGTATTTTCAGAAACAAAATATAAACAGGGGTTATGCAGTGATGGCTTTTAGATTGTTAATCTGCATGGCTCTTGCAATTTAGACATCTCTATCTCAATTATGTAATTGGTTAGTCATACAACAAATGGGATAAAAGAACCCAATTGTTGACTTCCACAGTTTCCTCTGGACAAGTGATTAGAAGTAAAGAGAAAAGCCAAGTCTTGTATCCTAAGTGGCATCCCCCTCTCATTCCCTAGCAACCCTCAAGAAAATGCCTGTCATTTTGACACACTGGAGGCAAGGCTGACTCTGGAGCACAAAAGGGCTTCCGTGGCAACAGCATTACCAAGCATCCTGCCTAGGTCAGAGAAACTTCTGGAACCCTTTCTGTCTGACTGCCCACATTGGGGTGGAGGCTCTTTGTCTTATGGATGATTAACTTCATCCAACCCAGGAAAAGGCATCTATGAAAATACTTCCAAGCCAGCCTTAACACCCCCCCCCGTATTGTATGTCTGTCTTTGCATTAATGCTCTCCCACTCATGATGTACTCAGATGCAGATGCACACTGTTCCTCAAATACACAGAAAGGTGTTGGGTGATGCCAGGAGGTTATGTTGTGGAGAACGGTAAGTGGATCAAGCAAAACCTTGTGGCCCTGTGATATTGAAGCACAACCAAATATTATTTGTTCTGTGCACCCTTTGAACAAGTTGCTCATTTATTTATTTTCCTTTCATTTGCTGTTAAACCTTCAGCTCACTTCATCCCCACAATCACACTAGCTTGGTACATGGTATGCCCTACCCGGTAGTCTGATCATGTAAGCTTCTATCTAGTACCACATGACTTGCAATGAGGTCTTGGATTAGACAAGTTTCATTTTGAGGTCATTGCTTGCATTTTATTTATTCTATATGATTTCTTGCACAGTCCTGGAAACACCCTCAGTTACAGCTTTCTCTGCTGACTCTTTGCCCTAAATAATGGAAATATTTGATGCAGGATATGTTGAAATCTGGGCTCTGTTAGTTCATGCCAACACCTGTCTACAGATCTCTTCTCTTCACCTGCTCTTACTGCTGGAGACTGCCCTCTCTGATTAGGTGTCCTGACTGTTCTGAAAGTCTCACATGATGGTCTCATTTCCTCGCCACCGCAGAAAAGGAGGGCAGCTCTGATTGTCTGGGGAGTTGGGACGGTTGTGGCTGAAACACATCTTCGACCTTTGAATATGAGGGAAATTTCTGTTGATCTTACACATTCTTCAGGTGGCTTACCACCACAATGATGGGGGACAGGGAGAGGGCAACATATTGCTCATAGCTTCCCTGGAAGTGTATAAAAACTATCAGCATTGGGGGGATGGTGAAAAAGTTCTTGTTGGAAAGTGGGATTTATTGTCCTAAAATGTAAACCTGGAAGAAGCTGAATTTTTGTAATAAATATTTAAGAAGAGTTCTTAGGGTGAGATGAGGTGGAGCGGGGTGGGGTGGGGTAGGATGGCGTCTCTCCTCTGATATGCAGCACTTGTATCTTCCGTGTTTAAACTCCTTTGACTAGGACACATTTAAAGCTATCACTACCAGGCCACTGAGTGCAGGGTTGAGATAAGATGGACTCATTTGTTGTTCATGCATGTTGGCAAGCTTAAGTGTATCCCTGTGAAGAGGCATTTTGCCCTACGTGCCTCTTCTGTTTGGGATAGTAAATATAAGAGCAATTTGTTCAACAACAAGCAGCAACAAAAGGACATCATCATCTTATCCAAACTTGATTATACAGAATCCCAGCAAAGCCAACCTAGGACCCTTACATTTTGCTCCTTAAAGCTTCTTGTCCACCCCTCAGTACCGCTGTGTGAAATAGTCTCTTTTCTTTGTTCTAGCCCCTCAGCCTCTGTAGCTCAGAAGCAGTGTCTCTCAAATCTGCCTCTGTACATTATACTCCCTATTTTAACATTCTTAAGATGTCAGGTCTTTTGCAGGTGCCTTGGAATCCCTAGGAACTCCTAAGAAAGGACTCTGAAGTTTTTGCAGACAGACCTCCCTTCTAGTCGCAGTGCTCAAAGTCTGGAAGCGAGGAGCAGGATGGGTCAAAATTACTTTCTAGTTTCACCATTTCTGAGAAGAAAAAACTGGGTGTGAGCACCTGTGCCAGCCTAGACATTAGCTGCCAGTTGGTCATTCTCAATACAATCCATGAAAGAAGAGTTATTTAACAATTGCTAAATTCAGAGTAATAAATAGGAGAAAAAAAAGCTCTAAGTTTCTTGGGGAAATGGAAAGGAAAAGAGAGAAAACAAGAGGGAGGGAGGGAAGGAAGAAGGGAGGGAGGGAGGGAAGGAGGGAGGGAGGGAGGGAGGGAGGGAGGGAGAGAGAGAGAGAGAGAGCGAGAGAGAGAGAGATTGATTCACAGTCACAAAGCCATAGATTAGATTCCTGCTGGAAAAGGCCCGGCAGTCAATATTAAGGTACCTCCATCTCCATCCCTACTCTCCCATCCCTCAGACCCTGTTGTCTTCTGCTAGTTTCATAATGCTGGGACACTTGAGGTTTCTTCAGGGAAGTCAGCCAGAGAATGCTTCTCCTTCTTCAGGCTGCTGGGTTCAAAACCTACGAGGTAGCCTAGAGATGGAGTTTCTGGCATCTCATTTGACAGCCTTGGTCTGAATGAGGGGTTTCTATGAAGCCTGAGTTATAAGCGTTTTCAAAACCCCATAGTGTCCCAGAGCCAAAGGCTAGAGTGAGCGGTATTCTCATCCATGCATCCTCAGGATCTTCTCCTGCTTCCACAGCCAGATGGGGTGGTTCTGGCCTTTAGATTCAGGATGCTGATCCAAGAGTTTAAGCTTCTGCCCAGGGACTTGCAGAGAGCTAGGGAACAATACATTACCTTCTTCCCACATTATTAGCAGTGCATTTGATTGGTGATTTTATAAGTTATATTGCACTTTCCTACCTGTGTATCTTTTTTTAAAAAAAAGGAGTTCCAGTTTTCTTTTGTCATTCTAGTTGTTTGATATGAAAGTGCCATAAGGTGTGCATCCAAATAGACTGGGTTCCCAAAAAGCCTAATCATGCAGAGAAGATAGGTCACAGTGTCATTATCGATGGCTACTCAGTCTGCCCCCATTGGCAGCCACATTCAGAGAGTCCGATTTGGTCTTATGCTCCATCAGTCTCAGTCCAGCAAGATTGAGTGAGGCACACTGTCTCAGTGGGTGGACCAGCCCCTCGCGGTCCTGACTTCCTTGCTCATCTTCTCCCACCTTGGGAGCTCAGTCCTTCGCTCTGATGTGAATGTGGGTCTCTGCCTCTATCTCCATCCCTCTCTTAAGGAAGCAGGGGGAGGGAGGAGGGGTAGTGGGAGAGTGGGAGTGGGTAGTGGGAGAGCAGGGGAGGGACTGGGTTAAGGGGAGAAAGTGTAAATTTTTGAATGAAAAAAATAAAAAAGAAAGAAAGTAGCGTAATGGTTGAGAATATGGAACTCTGTATACAGTCTGCCTTGGTTTGAATTCCAACTCTGTTACTGAACTTTAGACAGTTTGCTTAATATCTGTGTTTTCAGTTTCCTAGTCTGTAAAATGGGGTTCTTAATGATAGTTACTTCCTTGTGTAGCTGTGGGAATTAAATGAGTTGAAACTGATACTCAGTGCCACCATAGTATTTGAAAAATTTACATGGTCAGGCTGGGTGTGGTTGGCCCAAGCTTTTAATTTCAGCACTTGGAAGGCAGAAGGACTAAGATCACTGTGAGTTCCAGGCCAAAATAGTCTACACAGTGAGTTCCAAGCCAGCCAAGGATAATCGTCTCCAAAGCATATTGACTTGGTGTTTCCAGTCTCACAGATAGCAATGGTCATTTCCATGCTCCAAATAACACCATATTTACTCAGTTTTGTCTCTTCAAGTGTTCAAAACCCTTGTTCTTTGTCTTCCCTGCAACAAGTGCCCTAGTTGAGGCACAAAGTAATAGCAATCTCCTTCCACTTCTCAGCGCATGCCCGACTTGCTGCTCTTCTCCTGTGCACTACACTCAGATTCTCAACGCTCCTCTGTCACTTCCTACTCATTCTCTAACATGAGTTGTGCTTAGACTACAGACTCCCTCCAGAGGAACATCTCTCTGGATCTTCAGAGAATAGAACAATGGCTGCCACAAAGAGCGACTTAGCAAGCACGTGTCAAATTAAAGACTGCTTGCTATGCCCCTGTACCTAGGTAGTGGTTGACAGGGGAGATTTTATTCAATCCTACACAAAATCTTGTATGGTAGCAAGTTCAATTATTATCTCCACTTTTCAGATAAGAAAACTAATGCTCACAGGGGTTAGATAGTTTGCCTAGAAATGCGTATTTATATTTATATGGTTAATCATTTCACACAATCTGCAGTGGGAAATGCGGAGTAGGATCTAAGAATGCCAGGAAACTGCGACTGTCATCTCCTGCTTCATGAAGCAACGATATTCAAATGGCTTCATTAAAAGCCATGTCTGTTTTTCACATAGTTCTTTTTTGAATAAAGGTGATTCCCATTAGATCATTTAAGATATCCTATGAAAGTAAAATACACATGAAGGAAACTTTGGCTATTTCTTATCAATTGTTCAGTGAGCTCAATGGTTGTCATGCTTTAATCTCATTACCTCTTACATATCAACAGCTTTAGCTAGTGTCTCGCCCATTCATTATCGTTTTTTTTTTTTTAAATTCCTTCATGAGGCCACATGGGTGGCTCAGTGGGTTCTTTCTGCATGAGACTAATGACTTGACTTTCAGTCCCCAGACCCCACGTTAAAAGCCATATGGGTGGTGTAAGTTTGTAATCCCGGTATACCCACAGTGAGATTGAAGGGGGAGATAAGAGAATTATCCAGAAGCTTCAATGCCAGTTGGCCTAGAATAAGCTGTACAGTGATGGATACAACAGGAGAGACCCTGCTTTAACAATTTGGGAGCTGTGAACAGACCCCCTGAAATCCTCCAACCTCCACACATGTTCTCTGACAAGTGCCATGGCATGGTGACGCTCCATCTCTCTCTCTCTTACACATTCACACACAAAATAAAATTTGAAAAGTCTTTTGTAGTCAACCAAAAATCCAAAAAGCCTCAGTATCCTCAAAGTCATATTGCCCTAAGGCAGCTAAGGAGGGATTTACAGATTAGCAACAGTAGTAGAAGTGGTAGTGGCCACAGACACAGCGCTTGTCGAGAACTTAGTGTGTGCCAGGCTTGTGTTACTTAACGATTTACTTGAGTTACCCATTAAATCCCTGCAAAGTAGGCTCTGCTATTTTAGTTAAAATACAGGGAAAGTGGTCCTTGGAGAATTTAACTTACTTGCTTGGGATCACTCACACAGCTGTTAAATGTAGAACCTGAACTAAAATCTGAAAGTGCATGTCTGTCTGTAAAGCCTGTTTCTCCCAAACTGGACTTTGAAGACTGTCCAAGTTACTAACCCTCCGAAAGCGCCAGCTTCCTCATCAGTAGTATCGAGAGTGATATTATTGCTGTGAAGGTTAGAAATACCCAGGGCACGGGGCCAAAAGTGCACACAGTAAGAGTTTCAACTATTGTGTAGACATTTATGCATGCATGAAGACAGTTAAGGAGCAGAGGAAGACCCGAGATCTCTTTAAAAAGCACTGGGGAGCTGGTGAGGTGGATCTACAACTTCAGCTGTCTTAGGAGCTGGCCCTCTCCCCTCCAGGATACAGTGGCCAGATGAAGCTCTGAGCGACAGGCAGGGGGCAGGGGCCTGACTCCAGCTTGGGCAACCTCTGCAGGGAGTAGGGAAAGAGGCGGGGAGCTGGGAGGGGCGTTCCAATCCTGGTCGTCAGAGGACTGCAGGTGCTAGGCAGAGTTGGTGAAGGTGGGTTTGTGAGCCTGGCGAGGGAGGGGAGGAGGCTGGGGCGTTACGGCGGGCGGGTGGGGGAGAGAGGGAGGCGGGGCTAGCGGCCCGAGAGGCAGTCCTTAGACAGCTCTTCCCACGCCGGCCAGTTTGCTGCGTCTGGAGGAGCTCTCTGGAGAATCTCCAACCTCGGAGCGGGCCTTCAACTACCGTAAGTACCTGCAAATGAGCGCATAGTCCAGTGGCTGAAGATTAATTACTGGCCGCAAAATCCTAAACAAAACCCCTAAAGAGTCCCCCGATGTGATTAATTGCCGTATATCAAATTGCTCCCCAGTCTTTCCTTCCACTCCCTTCATCCCTGCCTTTCTCGTTCTCTCCCCCCCCATCCCAGCCCCGCCTCGATGAGAACCTCTGGGCAATGTGGATATGTCCTCTTTCCTTTCTCAGTCTTCCCTCCAAACCCTAAGCAAAGCTTGTACCTGGCACGCTGCGGAGCCCCAACCCTTTGATTCCTGGAGCCTTTAAAGCTATGAAGGGGGCTAGCCATTAGATATTTCGGATCTATCACCCTCGAAAACACTGCGGGGCTGCCTAATGGTGGAGAAAGTGCATGGGGTAGAGTACAACGAAATCATTAAAAAACAGCCTCAACTGCTTAAGTTGGGGGTGGGGTGAAAGGGTAAAATGGGCGTGGCCAATTTTGAACCTCAGGGTTGTTCCCAAGTTCCCTGAGCATAAGATTCTTCATCTTGGCTGAAGTGATACGGTACCTATTTTTTAAAAAAATCTCCAAATCACTGAGGAGTGGTCAGCCATGCTGAGAAATTCAGCTTTTCTGACTCACTCCAGATACCAAGAGGAAAGACCCTATGTCTACGTGGTAAGGCTGGATTCTCAGATAGCATTCCCTGGGTGCAGTTCCAGGTTGAACTCTCCCCTTGGCAAAGAACCGAGCTTCCCCCCACTAGATCCTGGCCCAGTGCTCCAAGGGAAAACAGTGCAGCAGGGTGGTATCCAAGCTGGTCTGGCGCTGAGAAAACTGGGGACAGGAGGTTCTAGGAATTGAGATGGGAAGCCAAACGTATACCCCTCTTTTAAAAAAAATGGGATGAAATACACCTGTTTGCATGAAATGTACACAGCATACCTGGCACTGTACATAGGTTTTCTGTAATCCTAAACAACAATGTTAGGTACATATTATTTCCCTACTTAACATAAGAAAAGTTCAAAGCAAGTAAATTAAGTATACTTCAACACAAATAAATGAAAAACAGGGCCCGACTCTTCTTGACTCTCTCCGTGTCAACTTGTTGTCTACCTCCTGGGTGTTTTGAAAATGTATCTTTCCGCTCCTCCATGTTGTACACTGTTAGCACTAGACCATATTAGAGGCTACACTAAGTTTAGAGAAACAAAGCCATTATATTTCTCCCTTGTGGAAGCTACCTGTACCTCACTCTGAGGAGCTAAGGCTAAACAGCTGAGGTAAAGCAGAGGCTCCTTCTAGGACTAGAGATTTCGTAGAGAATTCGCCCAAGTTTGTGCTGTGAGAACACACCTTCCCTTGGCAAAAGGTTACTTTGCAGCGAGAGGGGAGAAGATCCACCTCATGTATAGGGAGTACCTGTGGTTGGTAGTGACTTCTGGGGAAACGAAAAGACCTCTTTGTGATCCTTAAAATTCAAACAATCCCATTTTCTTCAGAGGCAGTGAACAAAGCCACTTACTTAGGCGCTAAGGGCAAACTCTAAAGCGGGATAGTTTACACTTTTGTTAACTACTTTGCAGAGGCAGCTGGATTAAAGGACACCTACTCAAAATAGGGTATTAAGCTTTGGGGTTAAGTGACAAGAGCCTATCAGAAGCACTCCTTAGAGGAAGCAGTCTTTGTGATGACATGGGGGCAATGATGGAAGATGAAGATGGGGGTGAGGGCACGTGCTGCCTCTGGACATTTGAGTGTCAACCTTGGAGTTAAACATGAACTTTAATTTTCAATTTAATATTTTGACTTGTAGCAAATTATGCATCCTTTCTAAACTCCATTTGCCTCAGCAACAAAATGGGGGCAGTGGTAATTCCTTCTTTATTAAGCTGTTGGAAGATTCAACTGTATGTGTGTGTGCGCGCGCACGCGCGTCCGTGTACACTTGTGTGCATGCACATGCAGGCAGATATCTAATCAAAGGATCTAAAAGGTGAGTCTTCGCATGTTCCACCTTCCCCACTCAGTAGGGTTTCTTTAGACTTGTTTAAGGGCATCCTCTGTGCCTTTGAAATCTCAGGGACAAATAAACATTTCAGCAAAAACAACATCTTGGATCCCAGGAACAGATCTTGAGTGGAGAAATGGGGAAGTGAAGAAAAGGATCAAGGCAAGGAAAGCGACAAGTGGCCTTATTAACAAGCTAGGCACCTGTGAACCAGTGGAATAGGAGGTTGCCAAGAGCAATGCAATGATCTCCCCTCGACCCGGAAGAGCAGAACTCGTCCTTGAGCAAGGCAATTTCTTCTTTTAGATTCTACTATCTTTTAAGAAGCAAAGCCTTCAAGACTCGGAGTACACATCCTGCACCAGAGGCCCCACAGCCCTGGACAGGCCATGATGCTCCAGACCTTCAATCTATTGCTCGGTTGCCTTTGTAAGTACAAGGAAGGGGTGAGAAGCAAGTGACCCTGTAAAGAGAAGCTCTTGTGAGCAGGCTCCTGGTGGGAGGTGGGGGAGATTCTTGAGGTTGGAGAGGGCAGCATGAAGAACAGAGTCTCTCCTTTACATTTTCTCTTTCCAGGGCTCAGTCTGGGTATGACCTCAATGGGTAAGTGCCTTCCTGCCTGAGACTATAAAGAGCTGGCCTGTCTGCATGGCCTTGAGATACCCAAGCGAGGTTGAACTGCTTGGAAATCAGAGCCTCTTCCATCATGACTTACTTTCCCAAGAACTATGAAGCGCTTTATCTCTCATTAGAAGGCAGCTTATTCCCCTGCTTATTTGAACAAATGCCCTAGCATCTCTGTCCCAAACCCTTATATGACCAGACACTCCCACTCCCACAGGAAGGCAAAAGGCAGCATCTGGGTGGTTTAGAGACAGTTTTCAGGCATGCTGTGGGGGCACTTTGTGGGAGGGAGAAGACTGACTGCTGCTATCTTTGTAATTTGGGGGAATAACAGCAGTGGAGCCTCAACCAGAGCTGTGGATAGAATCCAACTACCCCCACGCCCCCTGGGAGAACATCACGCTTTGGTGCAGAAGCCCCTCTCGGGTGTCCAGCAAGTTCCTGCTACTGAAGGATAACACACAGATGACTTGGATTCGTCCTTCTTACAAGACCTTCCAAGTTTCATTCTTCATAGGGGCCCTTACTGAGTCTACTACAGGTCTTTATCGATGCTGCTACTGGAAGGAGAAAGGCTGGTCGAAGCCCAGTAGGATTCTAGAGTTGGAAGCACCAGGTGAGATGACAGAGCTTGATGCTCAAGAAGACTTTCCCACACTTGGGACTCAAAATTGTCATCCTAGAGAAGGGTTTGTTGAAGTTACCTCAAATTCATGCATGTGTGTACTCCATAGATAGCACCAAGTGCCTACTTGGAGTCAGACAATGCACCGAGAGGATGCAACTCTGGAAGGGTGGGGCAAAGAAGGCTTGTTCGAGGAAGGCTCCCCTACATTCAAAGTCTCCTGTCCTGCAGTGAAGACAGCAGTCTCCTTGTTCTAACTCATATCAGTTAATTCTTTCCTTACAGGCCAACTTCCTAAACCCATCTTCTGGATCCAGGCAGAGACGCCTCCTCTTCCTGGATGCAATGTTAACATCCTTTGCCATGGATGGCTTCAGGATTTGGTATTTATGCTGTTTAAAGAGGGATACACAGAGCCTGTAGATTACCAAGTCCCAACTGGGACAATGGCCATATTCTCCATTGACAACTTGGCACCTGAGAATGAAGGGGTTTACATCTGCCGCACTCATATCCAGATGCTCCCCACTCTGTGGTCAGAGCCCAGCAACCCCCTGAAGTTGGTGGTGGCAGGTGGGTGTGGCCATGGCTGCTGGCATCTGACAATTGTTATCCCAGGGATCATGGCTGGTTGAGCAAAAGATTTTGAAATTACTTACCTAAGCCAGTTTCTAGGCCCTGCAATGTTGATGAGGTAGTCATTTGACATTTTCATGAGCTCCAACTTGGAATCATATATGCTTTAAAGCAGATAACCCTTTGACTTGTGAACCTAGCCAGCTATTCAGTAGCCTCATCTTATCACAGGCTTATTGTCCTTTACTTGTAGATTATCATTCATTCACTCATTCATCCAATATTTATTGAGCACCTAATATGTGCCAGGCATTGCTAGTATAGTCTTGACATTGATTCCTTAAAAGTTGAAGTGCATTTGTGATGATTATATTTAAGTGTGTGAAATACAACGAATCACTGTTCTCCTTGATGAAAAATAAACAGATAACAATGAAAGTGATAGTTTATATTTTAGAAATGGCTTGAAAGATTACTTTGTCCCACATCAATAGAGCCAGTAAAGGCAGTACCAAGCTCCAAACACATAAGGCAAGTCCTCCAGTCACACACTCCAGCTTCAACTCCTCTACCCCATGCCCTGGACGATTCCAGGTGGAATTGTCTACATTTATGTAATTCCCACTCAAGCAACATACATCTAGGGAAATTGTGATGCTACAGAAAGTACCCGGATTGCTAGTACCACCTGTGACACTGCTTCCCTCTGTGATGTCGAGCAAGTCCTGTCACTTCTCTGTACTTTGGTTTTCTCCATTCTATCACAGGATAACAGTATCTATCCAATCTATTGTATAATGCCACTCTGTGCTTCAATTTAATAATCTGCAAAATTGGTATAAGAATAATGCCTACCTCACAGGGTTGTTGTGAGGATTTACCTAAATAACATGTACAGTGCCTGGCATATAAGTTCTCAATAAATGGTAGATAATAATTCTATTAATATAGCTTTTTCTTGAGAATCAAAGTACAAAGGACTGTTCAATTGGTGTATATTGATGCCTGTTGTAATATACCCATCCAGCGTAGATCTCACAAACACATACTTCTGCAATTCGTGTTCACCAGTATTTTCCACTTGTCTGCTGGTGTTATTCTGGCAGGGACTTAATACTCAATACAGAGCAGCATGATTCATGAGACATCTGAAAAGCTTCCAAGAGTATATAATAGGGATAATCCTTCCATAGTGGATGAATTGGTATACCTGGGATTTGAGAGGAGGATAAGATGGAGTCTTGTAGAGCTGAAGTTTAATACAACGAACTTGTTTAGTAAAACCGTCCATGAAAATGAGGGTGGGCCCCATTACCAGATCTCACTGGCTTACTAAGTTATTGCCCCAAATCCCCCCATTGGCCTCCTCCAGCCTCATGTTTTGAGTGTTGGAAGTAGGGTTTTAAGGTGAGATTAATGTGTTCAGATGTTCTCATTAATATTTCAGGGAAAGTTTTGCTTTACATGATGGAATCAAAGTCATTTTTAGAGGTGTGAGTTTTCTGGCTGTGGGAAGAACTATACTTGTCATTTCTGAGACCTGAAGATACAAGGCATTATGAATGTAGACAGTCCCCTGAGGCAAGCACCTATACCTGGCTGAGCTCACAGTGGAGCTAATAGAGTCAGATGAGAGGGAAAGACTATAAGTAACTTAACCTTGATTACATACACAAGGAGGCATAAATCTAAGGAAAGAGAAGGATGAAAGGTTACATTCCAATTACCACTTTTGTCCAAAGAAACTAGGAGAATAAAAATAGACCAGGGAAGAATTGGCCAAACTGTAACTTAAGGGTCTCTTCCCTTTCTAGGTCTCTACCCCAAACCAACTCTGACAGCCCATCCTGGGCCCATCCTGGCACCTGGAGAAAGCCTGAGTCTCAGGTGCCAAGGGCCAATATATGGAATGACGTTTGCTTTAATGAGGTTGGAAGGCTTGAAGAAATCTTCTTACTACAAGAAGCCAGTAAAAAATGAGGCATATTTCTACTTCCAGACTCTGAAGATCCAGGATACAGGGCATTATCTCTGTCTTTACTATGATGCGTCATACAGAGGCTCACTGCTTAGTGATATCCTGAAAGTTTGGGTGACTGGTAAGACAGGGGTATGCTATGGATCAGGTCACAAAGCTTTGATTCCTTCTACCTCCTTGTACCTAGTCATTTGGTCAGGACTAATAGTGGGGGGGGGCAGAATTTCTTCAGTTTAGTAGGGGATTTGAAAAGTGCAAACTGGAAGACAGAGGAGGAAAATAGCCCTAAGTATTGGAAGGAGGGGAAAGTTCTACTATTGGCTATTTGTATTTTGGGTCTCGTCCTAGACACTTTTCCCAAGACCTGGCTACTTGTTCAACCCAGTCCTGTGATTCAAATGGGTCAAAATGTAAGCCTGAGATGTCAAGGACTGATGGATGGAGTGGGGCTTGCACTCTATAAGAAGGGAGAAGAAAGACCCCTTCAGTTTCTGGATGGCACCAGCAACACTGGCAACACATCATTCTTCCTCAAGAATGTGACCTACAAGGATGCTGGCATCTATAGCTGCCAGTATTTTCTAAACTGGAAGACGTCCATTAAGATGGAAACATACAATACTGTGGAGCTGATGGTTGTAGGCAAGTGATCCCAACTGGCTTTAATGTTATTGTCATCTGTTTGCTTTTATCGTTTGCTTTCACCATGCTCTAATGTGGTCCTAGTGGCTCTTGCACTGTCCTAAAGCTATGAGCTAAAAAGAAAACACTAGGAGAGTGGTATAGGACTTTTACATCCTTCAGGGACCTTCTCTCCCAGGATTCACCTTAAGCCTTACCTCTCGGCACTGTAACTCATGAAAAAAATATTTTCCTTCAAGCCAAGGAGATCTTACAGGTACAAGGTCTTCCTGGTTGAGAGTAGGAACCAGTAGTGTTTAGAGAACCAAGGAGAGGGGGGAAGAACTCTAAACACACAAGGCTTGGAGTCACTAATCAAATGTAAGTGAAAAGAAACACAAGCCCAAATGGGGAGATCAAAAACATTTGGCAGGAGAAAGGGTGCTGAGCTCAATGTCGCTTCTAACTGTGGTCTCTGGATTGGTTTCAGATAAGCCCCCCAAACCCTCCCTTTCAGCTTGGCCCAGTTCCGTGTTCAAAATAGGAAAGACCATCACCCTTCAGTGCCGAGTATCTCATCCAGTACTCGAATTTTCTCTGGAATGGGAAGAAAAAACAACATTCCAAAAATTCTCAGTAGACGGAGACTTCATCATCACTAACATTGAAGGGCAAGGCACAGGGACCTACAGTTGCAGTTATCATATTGAAGCACACCCCGACATCTGGTCGCATCACAGCAAACCTCTGAAGTTGGCGGGGCCAACAGGTGAGAGGCTAACTTCTCATAGGAATATCCTTCCATATCCTGGAATCCTAAAGTAGTGCCCAGGAATATACGGGAAGGGGAGTGAGGGCATGAAGTCAGGACCCAGGGGTCTAGCCACACTTCCCTTGGGTATTCCAAGTAGCAAGCAGAATATTCTGAAGGCTCCATGGAAAGCTCAAACTTTAAATAGAAGCTTTCTCAGTAACCAGCACTCTTCCCCCACTATGAATTGATCTGTCTGCCCTTATCCCCATCATGGCTTTTGCTTCTGGTCTTCTCTGGTCACAGGCTTCATCACCTGGAATTCCATTCTCAATGAAGTGTTCAGGATGTCCTTATTTGTCCAGCTTATCTCCTTGCTGTTGCTAGTGGTGTGGATACGGTGGAAGTGTCGGAGACTGGGATTCAGGTAACTGTCTTTTCCCTGTCTGTTGTTTCCTAAGCTAGCTGATTGTGTGATCTCCTAGTTGCCAGAACGGGCCACTACCCAGTTGCAATAAGTCACAGGGATAAACTCTTAGGTTTCTCTTCAGCCTCTAGACTTACAGGCCAAGATATTCTCCTTCCATTTCTTTCTCTTCCAGTTCACAGAGGGCTTATTTCCCAAGCCACAAAGTGGAGTCAAGTATAGTTTTCAAAGGCTACAGAAATAATCAGAAGCATGCTCTCTGACCTCTATGCCTCCTACAGTGCCCAAATCTCCTCTTAAACAACTCTGTCCACAAGACATCAAAGATATCTTCCCACCGATATGGTGTGAACATACATTCTTGTAAGAATCTGTGTTCTTCTGTCTTCCAGGTTATCTAATTCCCATCCCATTTTTTCCACTTTACCACCCCCTTCAACTTTCAAGGGCTAGAGTGAATATTTGGGCTCATTCTAGGTTCTTTAGAAACCACTTTTTCTGTTACTCCAGACTCCTATTGTCTGTGCAGAATATCCTTAGAATATAGTTTTAGCCTGGATAGCCATTGGATAAGACAACAGATGGAGCCTCAGAATTGGACTCTTTCCTCTGGCCTGAAAACAGCCCAAAAGATCTTCCTGCTGTTTGATTCTCCAGTGTCCTTTGGACCATTTATCTCTCTCCTTAATCCCCATGAGTTTCTAAGGCTATTTCAGTTGGTAATAAAAGGATAAATGATAGATCTTGACCAGTAGAGGCCTTATCACCTTAATGTTTTGCCCACTTCCCTCCATCCTCTACTTCTGGGCGTATCCTTCTTCCACCTTTGTGAGTCTGAGAAATTTAAAACAGAACGGATGATCACTATGACTATGTGTGTCTGTGTTTTCTGCTGAGATATGAGGGACAGAGTGTCAGGGCAGCAAGTGGAGAGCCACTTATGGTTTCTGGAAAACAAAACAAAACAAAAATTAAAAAAAAAAATCACTGGAGTTTTCCAACAGTTTCAGTGAGGTCAAATTGCACTATTCTATCGATTCTACCCTAAGTTCCATGTGCTCTAGGCTAACCTCCTAGCAGGATTTTTTTTTTTAAAAAAAAGATATAACTTCATGTGTCCTACCCTACTCCAGGACAATTGCATCAAAGAATAAGATCAGAACGCAGATTTCAGAGAAAGCAGCTTGAAAAATTGTTTTCCTGACTAGGAAAAGGCTGAGGATGGTCACTGTTTCCTAAGGAAAAGCAGTCGATTGAATGTTGGTTTTACACCTCCTAATTGTACAGGGGGCAGAACCCAACAAGGGCGCTACACATTTGTAATCACAATCGAGGTAGTGGGAGAGAGATCCCACTCTCTGACAGGCTTAGTTCAGCAGGGGCAGGCAGTCTTCTGGTGATTCATCAAGGCTGCCTAGGCAACCCTTCCATAACAAAGGCAGGTGAGGCAGGTCAGTCTGAAGACCAATCCTGCCATAGGAACAACTGCTTCCAAACTTAAACTTGATGACTGAGAAACACTCAAGGTTGCTCTTTCCACCCCCACCCCCAACCACCCTGAACTGCTGAGCTCCAGGGGTTCCAAGACCTCGAGATACAAAAGCATTTCCCCATCTGACATATCATTTGCTGCAACAACCTTATCAGAGGTCATGGGGGAGGGGCAGGGATGAGGGACATGTAGGCTACGAAAGTGCAAGTTCATAGGTGGTTGGGTCCTCGAAAAGAGAAGTCATCAGTGTCAGAAAAGATTATATCCCATTATCCTGGCCATACCGGGTCCCTATTGGGTACTGAATAAGCCAATGGCATAAATTGCCGCCCCCTTCTCTCCGCCCTCCCCCTAATCCCAGCAACTCCTCTCATCTCTTTTCTGGTCTCGCTAGAGAAGCCTGGTTGTTGGGAACAGCTCAAGGGGTCGCCATGCTCTTCATCCTCATGGCTCTTCTTTGCTGTGGTGAGTACAGTGTTGGGCCAGGGGCCTGGCAGCAGACTAGGGCCAGTCTTGGTGAGGATGGGGCAGAGCCTGAAAATGGCTTCTTTTGCAGGACTGTGCAATGGGGCACTGGCAGAAGAGATTGGTGAGTTTTTTTTCCCTGCTCCAGACTGGGACATTCCTTTCTGGAGATCCGAAATAACTACAGAGTGTCAGTGTCAGTACCCAGGGAGTGACTAGTTGGGAGGGAAGGGCCAGGAAGGGGCACTTGTTAAAGCTACTGGCAAAATTCAGCCTCCAACTCTGTTTTCCTGCCTGTGAAATTTCCTTCAGGCTCCTGCATTTTTGTGAGGCTCAGCTGAGACATGAGTTTCCCCTTTCCCCAGCACCTGAAGAAAGAAGCAAGATAGGAAAGAAGATTTTGTTTGAAGGGGAGGGGGAATCTGGGTAGGGGCTTCAAGAGAAAGGGAAGGAGGGAGGGGGAATGCCAGGAGGATGGCTTCATTAACTCTGCTGTTTCTAGAAATAATCATGCCAACTCCTAAGCCTGAACTGTGGGCAGAGACAAACTTCCCTCTGGCCCCGTGGACGAACTTAACCCTCTGGTGCAGAAGTCCTTCTGGTTCAACTAAGGAGTTTGTGTTACTAAAGGACAGGACCGGGTGGATTGCAACTCGCCCGGCCTCGGAGCAGGTCCGGGCTGCATTCCCCCTTGGTGCCCTGACCCACAGTCACACCGGGAGTTACCATTGCCATTCATGGGAGGAGATGGCTGTGTCTGAGCCTAGTGAAGTACTTGAACTAGTAGGAACAGGTAAGCGAAGGCAGAGAATCCTCCTGGGACCTCTGTGCTGCTGGGAGGAGAGAATGGGGGAGGGGCGAAAAAAAAGATTGAGAGGAGACCAATTTGGGAACTCAGGACTAATCAGGATGCATTTCATTTCTTTGTAGAGAAAGTAACTCTGTGCTTCCCATCTTGGTCACTTCCAAACTTTTGATTCCCTTGCCATCCCATTTTATTTTCTAGACATCCTTCCCAAACCTGTCATTTCGGCTTCCCTCCCAGTCCGAGGCCAGGAACTGCAGATCCGGTGCAAAGGATGGCTGGAGGGTTTAGGGTTTGCTCTCTTTAAGAAGGGAGAGCAGGAACCTGTCCAGCAACTTGGTGCCCTTGGAAGAGAAGCCTTCTTTACAATTCAAAGAATGGAGGATAAAGACCAGGGCAATTACAGCTGCCGCACACACACCCAAATGCAGCCCTTCAAGTGGTCTGAGCCCAGTGAGCCCCTGGAGCTTGTCATAAAAGGTAGAGATGAAGAGGGTGTGTGGGGGAGGAGGGGCGGAAAGTGCCTGTGGAACACACTCGGATCTCCAAGACAAACTTCGCTGCTGGTACTAGGAGCCTGTGTCCAATCTTAGGGCCAGGCAGGCGTGGCTCTGGGAGTGCCAGGGCCTCTGGCTGCATGATATTAATAGCCATAATTGTTATTAATAGCTTGGGTTTGTGGAGGGTGATTTAATTTTTCTGATTATTTTCCCATTGATTACCTCATTTAACTATAGAGAAAATCTTAAGGAGAGGTAAAATAGGTATTATTCCTTCTCTTATCCAGATGGGCAAACTGAGACTCAGAGAACTAGCTAGTAGAGTCCCAAGGAAAGTTGACCCCTTCAGTCGCCTCCCTTGCCTGTTCCAGTGACAGTGAGGATTCAGATTCCTCTAGAGGCAAAGAAGGACTGGATGGGGGAATGCCTGTAGAAACAACAAAAACATTAATGCGTCTATTTATGAAAATGCACATAGAGATCAGCTTCCCTAAACCAACATTTACTGTATTTACTTTCTGTTTTCTTGATTTGGTTTTGTAATGTTTTGTTTTTCTCTTCTAGAAACATACCCCAAGCCTCTCTTCAAGACATGGGCCAGTCCTGTAGTCATTCCTGGTGCCCGAGTGACCTTCAATTGTTCCACCTCTCATGAGCACATGAGCTTTATTCTTTACAAGGATGATACTGAAATCGCATCCAGCGACCCAGCCTGGGAAAAGCCAGGATCTAGTGCAGCTCACTTCCTGATCGTTTCAGTGGGCATTGCTGATGGAGGAAACTATAGCTGTCGTTATTATGACCTTTCCATCTGGTCTGAGCCTAGTGACCCAGTGGAGCTCATTGTGACAGGTTAGGGTTGGGGGGGTTCTTGGTGGAGATAGCATGGACCCCAGGAGAGTGATTGGAAGGACTGCCAGTGGGAGAGGAAGAAATGTGTCACCCGCTTACTGAGATGGTCATTTTAGGCTTGGCCTTCAACTTCAATATCTGCTTTTTTCCTGAACTGAGTTGTCAGGGTTCGGTGGGCTGGATGACCCTCAGAGAATAGGAGAAAACCTTGAAATGCCAGTTGCTTGTTAGACAGCCATTACAAATGATCGTTTCAAAGGGTGTTTAACGTCATAGGAAAGTGTTTACAATATAAACATACCCCACTCTCCAACTCTGAGTACAGAGGGGGTCTCAGTTATATAAATAGTCTCAGCTCCAAGGACATAGTCATGTGTTAAAAATATAAGTGAAAAAATTGTTATATTTGAGCTTAGAAAATTATGTTTTCTTCATTAGTTTTTTATTGCATTCTCTAATTTTCTACAGCAAACATACATCATCTACCAAAACAACATTATAAAGGCTATTTGCAGAATGTGGGGCGCAGTCTTCTCTTATATTATGATCTCTTTCCTTTTAGAATTCTACCCCAAACCTACTCTCTTGGCACAACCTGGCCCTGTCGTGCTTCCTGGGAAGAATGTGACACTGCGCTGCCAAGGAATTTTTCAGGCCATGAGGTTTGCCCTCTTACAGGAGGGTACCCATGCTCCCATCCAGTTCCAGAGTGCTTCGGGGACCTCAGTTGACTTCCTCCTCCACACTGTTGGAGCAGAGGACTCTGGGAACTACAGCTGTATCTACTATGAGACAACCATGTCCAACAGGGGCTCATACCCTAGTATACCCCTTATGATCTGGGTGACTGGTAAGGACAGACAATACACGGGGTTGGAATAGGATCAGTTGGGGTAAGAACTAAGGGAGTTATTTTCTTCTAGAAGGCCATGCCCAAAATATGGAGGGGATTCGAGGAAATCCAACTACCATGGTGTGGGGAGTAGCAAGGTTGCATACTTAGACCTTATTCATCTTTGTTCTTTCTAGACACATTCCCCAGACCATGGTTGTCTGCTGAGCCTAGTTCTGTGGTTACTATGGGACAAAATGTTACTCTCTGGTGCCAAGGACCAGTCCGTGGAGTTGGGTACATTTTGCACAAAGAAGGAAAAGCCACTTCAATGCAGCTTTGGGGGTCCACGAGCAATGAAGGAGCATTCCCTATCACCAATATATCTGGTTCAAGCATAGGTCGTTATAGCTGCTGTTACCACCCTGACTGGATTAGCTCTATCAAGATACAGCCTAGCAACACGCTGGAACTCATAGTCACAGGTAAGGGGATTAGACTGTAGACTGGGTATTATAATGTAGAAAGGATCAGATTGACTGGTTCATGGGAGACTAGGGGAGGTCAGGGAGGAATGGACTCTAGAATGGCTTCTCTCTGACCAGCTGTTAATTTCGTTTAGGTTTACTTCCTAAGCCCAGCCTGTTAGTTCAACCTGGCCCCATGGTAGCCCCTGGAGAAAACATGACTCTTCAGTGTCAAGGGGAACTGCCAGATTCAACGTTTGTCCTCTTGAAAGAGGGGACTCAACAACCGTTAGAGCAACAGAGGCCAAGTGGGTACAGAGCTGACTTCTGGATGCCAGTGGTGAGGGATCAAGATTCTGGGGTCTACAGCTGTGTTTATTATCTGGATTCCGCTCCCCTTGCGGCTTCAAACCATAGCAACTCTCTAGAGATCTGGGTGACCGGTAAGGTTCTGAAACCCAGTAAGCATTTAGATTTTGTAGTTTTTAGGCCTTTAAGACTTAAGAGCAATACAAGAGATGGCTGGGTTCGGGGCCACTTCTTTTAATGCCATGTTCTTGTTTTGCTTGCAGATAAGCCCCCTAAGCCCTCTCTGTCTGCCTGGCCCAGCACTGTGTTCAAACTAGGAAAGGACATCACCCTTCAGTGCCGAGGACCCCTACCAGGAGTTGAATTTGTGCTGGAGCATGATGGAGAAGAAGCACCCCAACAGTTCTCCGATGATGGAGACTTCGTCATCAACAACCTGGAAGGGAAAGGCATTGGAAACTACAGCTGCAGCTACCGTCTGCAGGCCTACCCTGACATCTGGTCAGAGCCCAGTGATGCCCTGGAGCTGGTTGGAGCAGCAGGTGAGTGAATAATCTCCCCCATGCAAGTTCCTGTTGTGACATTCCTGAGACCTCAAGGACAGCCCCCACAGAGATATTAGGAGATGGGAAAGTATATGGAATAGGAGCCCTCAAATACATCATAGCTCTTGTAAAGATGAGGCAGAGGTAGGCCTTCAGGTATTCTCAGAGATACAGCATAGATGCGTCTAAGGCCTCCCTGTCTGCCAGAAAGGAGGTCTGTGTGTCTTAGCATATGCGCCTCGACTAATCAGCCCTCCAACCACTCAATACTTGGCTTGCATAGTGACTCTGAAGAGGTAAGAGTGAGAGGACAACATAGTATTAAAAGGGACATTGACATGTTAAGTTCTGATTCTGTGTATTTATACACCACAGGGCCTGTTGCTCAAGAGTGCACTGTGGGTAACATTGTCCGAAGTACCCTGATTGTGGTGATTGTGGTAGCCTTGGGGATAGTGCTAGCTGTAGAGTGGAAGAAGTGGCCTCGACTTCGAACTAGGTAAATACTCAGCTCAATTCCAGAAATGGAGTGCTGCTGGAAAATCCATGATCCAGTTACTTTTCTGGCATCTGAGCTCCACCCTACTATCCGTTTTCAGAAGCTGTCCTCTCTCATTAGTTTTCTATCTTTTTTCTTTTTATAGGGGCTCTGAGACAGATGGAAGAGACCAGACCGTAGTCCTTGAAGAGGGCAACCAAGAAGGAGAACCAGGCACCACCACCAATTCTCCTTCATCTGCCTCTCAGGGAATCTCAGTGGAACTGACAGTCCCAATATAATTACCCTCTCCTTTACAAGAGCTTTCCTCTCCTTTCTTTTACCTGCAGAGACCTGGAAATCCAACTTGGTTCCCCTGGAATGCAGCAACATTTACTGATTCATGACCTCTAACCACCTGAGTGGGGTCAAGAGAATTCTTGGAGTGGCAAGCTCTACTAGGCCAAGCTGTTTCCTCTACCCCAAAACTCCTCACTGTACTGTGTTACTGGTGCATGGAATCCTACTCATAAAACATATTCTTCTGAATAAAGAGAGTATTCACTATTTAACTGCAAAAAAAAACATAGTAGTGGTCTTCTTTTGTTCTGTTTCCCACTTACGACTTACTGGAAATGGTAAGAGAACTCCTTTTACTGTTAGGAGCAGTTCATGGATTTAGTGGAGGAGAAAGGGGACGGGAGAGCTCCCAAATACCACATCGCAACTTAATTTTAGATATGGGCACTGAACATGGTATTCTTCTGCCACTCCATCCTACCCCTGAATGACAATGTTCCATTCAGGTTAAACATGAGAAGAACAAACACTGAAGTTCACTAATTTTTTTTCCCACTGTTACTTTCAGATCCAGAGGCTTCCAAACAGAGCATCTGGTCCTCTATACAACTTTGAAACTGGCAAAGTATGTCTTGTGACACTTATTAGCAACCATGTAGTAGTTACTAATTCCATAATGACTATTAATAAATTAATAAAACCTGATATTTCACCCCCTATAAAGAAAGTTCCATTTCCCCAAATGTGTGGGTCTCTGGTGGTAGGATTTCTGGAAGTGAGGAAGAAGTTAGCATGCAGGGACCTCTTAGTGTCTACTCCCAGGACTCAAGTTGGAACTGGCTCTTATTTTTACCCTATGATCCTTTTCCCTTGCATTAACACACACTTTGTTTCATGGATGGGAATTCAGTACACATTAGATGTATTTGATTGAGGAAGGAGGGTTACCTATTCCTTGAGCCTCGTTTAAGATCTCAGAAGAATTGATTTGTGTGTCCTAGAAGAGTTAATGACCCCTTCATACATGATCCTAAAGTTCCTTGCCCCTCAGTACTGTGTAATTCTAAGCAAACACTGTTCAATAGAACAAAACAAAAGCATTGAACAGTCAGTGAGCTATTTAACCCTGGGTACAATAAAGTTTAGAAAGTAACTCCTATATCCATGCATTAGGAAGCTTATTTGTCCCAGAAGTTAATGAAAAAGAATGCATCCTATTTCCCTTAATCCTTAAGAATGAAACATGTTGAGTATTATAGACTAATTTGTATTAAGCTCTGTGGAATGTAGAAGTACAAAGTCCCATTCTGATTTCCATTTGATGAGATTCTATTAGTTGCTTATACTAATTTCTTATAGTGTTTTTAAAAATTGCATTTAAAAAGTGCTTTTACATTTGAATCCAGCCAAACCTAATTGTTGCTTGTGCTGAACATTACTCTCTGCCCTCAAGCTCTACCTCCTTAACCCTCAGTCAAGCTGTGCCCTGCGAACACTGGAAGGAAGCCTGTCCTTAGTCCTTGGGTTTAGGATAAAAAAAATCCTTTGATGGGGCCCAGTTATGTTTTCTGATCTTTAGATGTTTCAAAGTGTATGTTGTCAAGGTTAGTGTCAGAGTTGTGCAAGTCATCAAGAGATCTAGCTGTTGAGAGAGAGAGAGACAGAGAGAGAGAGAAAGAGAGAGAGAGAGAGGGAGGAGAGGAGAGAGAGAGAGAGAGAGAGAGAGAGAGAGAGAGAGAGAAACAGAAACTTCAGAGAGCGAGAGCCATGAACTGAAATTTAGAGAAGCCTCCAAGTTAGAAATGCAGGACCTAAAAAAGACAAACATGCCAGAGACTCTTGTGAAATGTACACATTGAACCTGGGGTCTCCTGTGTCACCAAGGTTCAAAGAGAGATACTTATGTGCAATCAGGAAAAAAAAAACCCTAGAAGCCTTGCCCTGAGAAAGAAACCATTAGAAATATTGTGACACTGGACTCTCAGTTGGCTTTCTCAAAACACTTACACACTGTTCTTTCATTCAGAGAACCCAGTTCTACAAGAATTAGAAGGGAGAAAATAGTTGTCAGTTAACTGTGAAATACTTATAAGACAAAGAATCGCTCTGGAATTTAATTTTGTTACTCCCTGTCAAAGCTATGTCAATGAATTAAGTATCTATTTATAATGCAGAAGTCGTCACAAACTACCTCAATGAATTCAATATCTATTTATAATGCCAATGTAGCTTGTTTCTGACAATTCTCCTCATGGTCTGTTTTTATCAACCTGGTTGCCATGGGAATCAGTCCCTTTACCCCTGGCTGGCCTGTAATCATCACCCAGCATCAAGTAATTTATGGGAAGTGGAATCTCAATTAAGGAATGAACCTTTACAGGAGAATTGTCTCTCCAAAAAGAAAATCCAAATGCCTCTCCCAAGTCTGAGAAAATAGATGTAAATACCTGCTGATCTGAGTTCATACACCTTTAGCTCCAGCATCCCAAAGGTATGAAGATGGTCCAATACAGGATTTCTTCTTTATAGCCATACTGATGTATAGACACATAGTCTATTTTTGCATACCTCCAGGCAAACGGAGCTCACCCCAACATGAGACAGTCTGAGAATTTCCAATTGGTCTGTGGACCGTGTATCTGCCTGTGTATATCCCTTTCATACTTATTTGTCCTAAAGCTTACTCAAGTTGTAACCCAGACTAAATCCACAACAATCCTCCAAAGGATAGAAAATGGGAGAAGTCCGAGTCCAATCAATCTTCAACAGCGGTGGTATCAGAGTTCAATCAACTCCATTTAGAAATGTGTTTGTGCTATTAGATCTCAATTATCTTGGCTCCAGGTACGACAGAGTTAATATCTGCCTCAGTCTTTCAGACTGAACCAGAGCAGCACTTTAGAACATGTGATATATCTGTATGTTCTACAAATACATATTGGCTGTTTTCTATATATCACACATTGTTCTGGGCACTGGATGCAGTTCTGAGTGAAATAGATAATCCCTGTCTATCTTGTGTGGGAACCAAATGATAAGTATCATGGGAAGTAAGTTATATGGAATATTACATGGTAATAAGTGTGGCAGTGAAAAACCAAGCAAGGAAAGAAACCTCAAGATTTATTTTGTGATAAGGTCACTGCAAGTTTTTAAAAGATGGTTGGGAAGGTCTCAATGAGAATGTAACATTTAAGTTACGGTTTAAAGAACACAAAAACACAATGAGTACACATTTTTAGGCAAAATGTGCTCTATTCAGAGGTAAACATGGGTGCAAAAATCCCTAAATGGAAATCCTGCCACGTTTTTCAAAGTTATTGGTGAAATTGTGTGGCTAGAGCAGAGAAAGTAAGGAGGAGCATAGAAGCAGATACACATCTGAGAGGCAATGGGAATGCAGCCAAGAATGACCTTGGATGTCTCCATAAGGACTTTGACTTCCACTCAGAATAAAACAAGAAGCCCCTGGAGTTACATTTAGCCTTCTCTGTAGAGGGCATCATGGTGGGAACAGAGAGATCTCCAAGGAGGCTATTGCACTGATTCAGGAAAGAGGGGGCTGTATTAGGCTAGTGTGGTAGCAGAAGGGGCAGTGAGAACTAAGCAGATTATTGATTTGTTTTGTGGAAAGACTCTACAGGAGTTGCTGATAACTGGGTGTAGGCTGTGTTCTGTAAACATTTCTATTAGAAGACAGAAACGTTTCACATGCTGCCGCTGGGCTTCTGTCCCTGGATCGTTTTCATCACATCCTCAAGACTTTTCTAATGCCTCTCAAACCAGGACACCACTTTAGGACAGTTTGTTAATGTGTTTTTCATGGTCTACCTAGAAACATTGTCAACAGGACATGGTCTCTTGTGTCTGCAGCAATCCCACAAGCACAAGCACTGGAGAACAAACACTGATTACTTTCTGAGATCCCTGTTCACCATTGCCATCACCGAAAATGGCATTAATTTTAGGTAGGCAGTTCACACTGTTGCCTCATACAAATTCCATGGTCAACAACCCTCACCGTTTTTTTTTTTCACACAAACTCTTGACAGTTCAATTATTTTTTATGCCTTACTTATGCACATGTCATGGTTGACAATTGCATTTTTAACTAAAATCTTAAGAGCTGATATTACCTCCTGTTATGTCTTGTTTTGTGAGCCGTAGCTTATAAAAATCATAGATTATCATTTAATGAGTCCCTTTCTAGATATCTAAATGAAAAACTTATCCACCCCTAGCAGCTACCAAGCATGAAGTTCCTTGCTACTGTCCCTGGTCACATGTAACCAGGATGCAGAGTCACCGAATTAAGTATTTCAGCCAATCAGCTCATACCTAAGGACAGAGCTGGAAAGTGAATTTTGTTTTTTACTGTCCTCAGAATTACTCTGGGTCTGGGAGTGTGTTCTCAATAAGCTTTAACTGAAGAGGGAAAATTCAACCCGAATGTAGGTAATACCATCTCATGATCTGTGAGTCCCAGACCAAATAAAAAGAATGAAAGGAGGACAGCTGAGCAAGGACATTCTTCCTTCTCTATCTCTTGGCTTTTAGAAACAGGGGTATGTGTTAACACTGCCATGAACATCACCATGTCTTCTCTAACACAATGGACTGTAGCCTCAAACCAGGAAACAATGGAAGCCAGGCCTTCTTTCAGTCGTCCCTTGTCAGGTATTTTGTTACAGTCATGAGAAAGGCAAACTAATACAACCTGCTTCCCAAACCAGATGCCCCATACTAAACTTCAGATAGCATGGTACCCAGAAGAGAATGAAGGTACAGTATTTACTAGATTGACCCCCTTCCCACCATGTTATTTTTTTCTTAAACAGCACTTATATTCACTTTGCATGAAAGGCTCTATTTTAGTGCTTCACATTTATTGAGCATTTTAATCCTTACAATTAATGTTTGAGATAGGTCCCATCATTATTCCCATTTCTGACAAAGAAGGAAACAGATGCACACTGGAGTTAGGCAAGCTAGTAGGCCACTCAGCTAGCAAGTGGTAGGGACAGGATTTGGACCCAGGCAGTCTGGCTCCACACTTCATGTTTGTAATCACTGAGCTATGCTGTCTCAGGTTTCTGTGAGCTCCTGACCTTGCACTCTCAAGGGAAGGAAGGGCCTCAGCTCAATTCACTGTCCACTGCCAATGCAAAGCCTGCAGCCCTGCTGTGAGAATGCACACCCCCTTCCTCCCCCTTCCTCCCCCTTCCTCCCCCTTCCCTTCCTTCTCAACAGAGGGTGGCCTCTAAGCTTTCCAGAGGAATCCTTCCACAGGTTACCAAATGTAATCTCCATCTTTATACTTCCCTTCCAGGACTCCATGCCTCGGTGCTCTGTTGCCAAAAAAAAAATTCTTCCAATTCTCCTTTCTGGGGAAATCAAATGATGCTGCAATTGTGGAGAACCAACAAGATGTGCAAAAACCCATTTTCTGAAAAGCCCAGGGAGGGAAAAGCCAACGTGGGCGGCAGTAGGCCTGGGGAAGAAACATGCTCCCTGATGCCCCTCCCTGCCATCAGCTGCGGTACGTTTTAGCCAAAGCTAACATACCCTGTGACAAATGAACTCTATGGAATTCTGGCTCAGGTTGTGTTTTTAACTTTTTCTGGTCAGAATTTGTGGGGAGCTTAAACCACTCAGCTCATTTATTGGTCTATCACAGGTTACTTTTGTTGTAAAGTCCATGGTGCCTTATTTTTTTAAATTATAAAATTTTAAATTAGCATACAACATATTAGGTTATAGCATGGACTTTTCAAATGCAGTTTCTTGCTCATCTCTTTCTCCTCCCTTTTCTTCCATCCCTCCCTCCCACATTGTTCCCTTCAGCCGACAATGGCCTTCTTCCACTTTCATGTTGCATGTGCCCTGTGGCCCTCCTCCCACCTTGACACTGCTTCTCCCTCACTCATGGTCCTCTTTCCAGATTCATGACTTTAGCTCCAGCTGGCCCTGAATTCATCATCCTTCTCCTTAGCCTCCAGGGTTTGCCAGCCTGACTGCAGGTGCTGTTTTGGGGGACTGAGACATTGCATGTGTTTCATGTAGTAGTTAAGTCATCTATACACTTATTTTATCCCTGTGAGGAAAATACCCTTTATTTCTCCAGAAGGCAAAAAACAGTCTACGTGAAATGATCATTTAGGACAGTGGTTCTCAATCTTCCTAATGCTGTGACCCTTTAATACAAGTTCCTTTTGTTGTGGTGACCTCCAACCATCACATTATTTTCATTGCTACTTTTAACTGTGATTTTCCTGCTGTTAGTAATTATAATGTACGTATCTTATATTTACGACGCCTGATATGTGATACCTGTAAAAGGGTGATTTGGCCCCAAAGCAGTCAAGATCCATAGGTTGAGAAGCGCCAGTTTGACAGCATGTTGAATAGGAGTCAGAATTCTTTTTTTTTTAACCTAAGAAAAGTACTGTAAAGGCTGTCAGCTGTTAGTAAATTTGTCATAACTAGCTAACTGGTATTAACAGCGGCCCCATCCTTACTATGGACAGGAGAATGGACGAGAAGAGAGGACAAGAATTAAGAAAAAGAAATTATGTTTAAAAATGGAGATAGAGCCAGAGACCCACATTCACATCAGAACAAGGGACTGAGCTACCAAGGTCCAGTGGAAGAGCAGAAGGAGGGAGAAGATGAGCAAGGAAGTCAGGACNAAAGAGCCATAACTCCTCATTCTTTCAATCTTACCTAAAGCAGGAGAGTTTCCTTTTTTTCTTAAATACATCTATCTAAGCTGCCTTACGGTCAGTGGCTGAAACTACAGCACACCAGACCATAAATGAGAAGCAGGAAGAGCAAAGCATCATCTCTTCTTTCTGTCTTCACAGAGCTAATATTCACCCCTGGAAGCGTGAAAATGCTCAGCAGACTGTCCTCCTCATTATAATGCTTAGGATGACATGGGTTTACTGATTCTGCTTCCACATAAAAGGGGGAATGCCACACTAAAATATCGGAAAATGAGCTGGGTTACATGACTGTAATCCTAGCCATAGGGCAGGGTATCCTGCCCCATCTTAAGGAAGCAGGGGGAGGGTGGTGGGGTAGTGGGGGAGCGGGAGGGCCGGGAACAAGGAGAGTAAATGTAAATTTTTCTTTTAACAATAAAAAAAATAAAAATAAAAAATAAATAAATAGATGAATAACAAAAAGAAAAATACAAAAGAATGCCCTATCAATACTATAAAGGGCTGCTCCTCACATAGTAGGCAAATCAGGAAGTAGAGAACATAGGCTACAGTCAAAACAGCTCCATGTTTCAAAAATCAGCATCTTCTTTGCTACCTTATACCAGTCAGGTCCCATCTCTTAAGGGCTCTAGCACCACAAAGCTGGGAAGAGAGTGTTATAACAGAAGCCAGAGTGGGGAGTTCCCCATTCAAACTGCCACATAAAGACAAGGAATCCTAGACTTGAGAGACTCAAGAGGGCTCTGGGATGATACAGCATACAGATGGTCTATCAAATAGAGAGCATTTGAGACAACTCTGCTTGAACCCTTCTGCAGCAGGAGTGGGCAGGCTTATTACCTATAGGTGTGGTTTCCCCTTGAGCTGTCAATCACCTATAAAGGTGATGAAATTATTCTAATGGCTCCAGATTCCATATTCAATGGCTCATAGAACATGTGCAACATGAAATTCTTTCTTCAGACATTAATTTTCTAAGTCAACTTTCCTCAAATACAGCAACAAGGGGAGAACAATGCTTAGGTATGCTTCCATATATTTCAGAGACTTTATTTTTTATTAATTTTTAAAATTAAATTGTCAACTCCAATACAATGTACTTTATAATTCTACTAATGAAACTCCATGGTTTCAACTGCATGTTTAGTGATCATACTATACTCATACAAAGTGGAATTGAATTAAATTTCAAGTTAGCTAGAAACACTAGGCCTTTTGTAGGAGTCTTCCATTCATTCTGAGATTGTACAGTTAATTTCAAAGCTGAAGTGCACAACTTCATATTTTCTCCAAATACATTTAAAGAGGAGTAGTACCCCTTTGTTAATGTTAATTCCTACAGCTTTGTGCCTATACTTATATCTGACCTTGATAGATGCTACACATTTATCCATGTATCTTCCTGGTTTACTGTGGTTCAATAATTCCACCCATTCTGCATATGACCATTCAACGAGTTAACCACTCAACTATCCATATTATCAACTACTATTTTTTTCCAACCTGTCTGAAAATGCATTGTGGAAGTGGTTTTGAGAGACCTTGGAAGTCCAAGTAAATGATTTTTGTGTTTTCCTGTTGGAAGCCCATCCAACAGGAAACGAACCTAGTCTGGTACATCTTGTTCTTAATGAATCCATGCTGGTCCCTGGTTATTGGTGAATCTCCTTCAAAGGGCTCAGAAATCATCTTCTTAATAATCTAGTCTAGAACTCTGCTGGAGATCTATGTAAAAATGACCAGGAGAATATTTGAAAACTTTCTTTCCTTTATGAAGAAAAGAACAGCTTTGTTTGGGCTGATGGTGTCTTTCTCCTATCTTCCAAGCCCTGAAAGAGCTTATCAGATAGACAAACAACAAAACAAAACCAAAACAACAACACTAGATGGTATGCTATATGCTATATACCTCTTCAGCATTTTTCAAAGGATTCACCTTTGTTAGTCCCACATAAAAACTCCACAACTAAGGTCATAGAGTTTATGTGACATTTTTGAAAAAAAAATTCTAGAAGGCCAATTGGGCAGTATGGTTGACAACAGAAAAATGTTGTTTCTGATGTGTACTTTATAGACCTCAGACATTCTTTCCTTCAGAACCTCTTGATCTTTAATGGGGGTGCACATGTTGTGTGTGGCTAGTTTCTGGTACAACAGGTCTGAGGCTGGACCCAAACCTTGACATTTCTCACTGGAGATGTCTGTGCTTTTGCTGCACAGACCATGATTTGTGGAACAAATCACTAGATTAGTGATTAGAGTACCTGGCTTGCACACATGATTCCTTTCAAGAACATAAAAAAAATTCCCATTAAAGACTACCCTGAGATGAAATATATCAGAAAGTCAGGCCTTGGCGCCTTACAGTTCCTCCATTTGTTTTCAGACACAGCTAAGTTTGAGAGCGTTCATGTAGAGCTAGTCAGAATTTTGTCTTTGGCTACTGGTTTCTCTTCAGGCAAGGTATGGGGGACATGTCCCATGTGCCGTGCATGGCGGTACACACTTGTAATTCCGGTACTGAGGAAGTAGAGGCAGAAGGATCAGAAGTTCAAAGTTATCCTTGGCTACACGGTATGTTTGAGTCCAGCCAGGGATACATGAAAGCCTGTCTCAAAAACAAAAACAAATGAACAAAAACCAGCTTGAACAAAAAACTCTATTGAGATTCAGTGGGTGGCACAAAAAAGACATGAAAATAGGAAAGTGATTTGTTGATAACCAAAGTTCATTATATAAATGTGTAAAATTGTCAAACAATGAATTAGGAAAAAACAAAACAGAACAAAATCCCCTTGTTCTTTCAACTGCTGAGGTTCAGGAACCTAGCTGTGGCAGACCAATGTGTGACCATGCTTTCAGGAAAGCTACTGCTAACCAAATAAATTGGACGTGCTTTAAGATATTCCATTTCAATGTTGATGATTTTTAGGGCTAATGGCCTTCCTAGTTCCGTGTGCTGCAGTAATTGAAAGGCTGGAAGGGTGGTGTGTGTGGGAGGAAGGGCAGGGAAGAAATAAACTTGTATTTTCCCTGTGGATCATTTTATATAACACCCTCTCTTGTAGAACAAGTTAGAAAGTTCTGTAGGAATAAATGACCAGGTTTTAGCTTGGTTCAGGCATTCACAGACCTCAATACCATGTTTGTCATTTTATTAGCATAAACATAAACACAGAACAAAACACATTTCATTTCTTGGTAGTAGGACAAGGACAGGGGCTAGACTGGTCACAGAAAGTGAAAAAAGGTGAGATGCGGAACATAAAACCTAAGACCCAAAGCAAATCATTCAAAAGTAGATTTGCCCATGAAGGTCCCCTGTCACAAAGTTTAAAGATCTGCAATAGGAGAGAAGATCCTTGTCACCGAGAGCAAACATTGGATTGTATGGAACTCACAATTTCTCAGTTGAGAAATCCTAACAGAAACATTCTGTCTGGTAGCCAAGCAAAGGGATGAAGCATATCGGTGTGCAGGCGGAGTGTGTGAAGGGCAGCAGTTTGGCTGACACCCCAGCCAGGGGCATACCAGAGAGAGTGCAGCCAAGGAAGGCGAAGCTCAAAGAGGAACACAGAGAAGACTGGATGGTGGCAGGTCTCAAAAAAGTTCTCGGCAAGATTCCTCTTTGGGCAGCAATTCTTGCTGGCGCCAGACCTGACAATCCTTTGTGACAGCATGGAAAAGGACCACATTGAAGCCTCCTGATAGGGTCATCATTATTATATTACTGACCAAGCTGCCACAGGAGAGTTAGCTTTCCACGCTGGTCCCACATAAGAGGATTTAAAAATGAAATCTCTGGAAGGGAGAAGTAGTGGTTCTGCCGTACTTTTCTGAATGTTTGTCAGTCGCTCATCCACTTCTGGAGAACTTCCAAAGACAGAAGCAAAGTGAGACCTTATTTACCTTCCCCTCCTCCAAAATTCAGCTTGGCCCCCTACTCTTCACCCAAGTCAGCATGTGTCCCACTCTTCACCTGCTTCAGACCTCACAAACAATCTCCTCCGTAGAGCTTAGTAGGCTCAGAAAACGTTTGGAGAACACTTTGCACAGAAGGACGACTACAGGTGCAGATTATCATTTAAGTACGGTAGAGGAAAAAAAAAAACAAGCAAAAAACTGGAAGAGAGGAGATTGTATTTCACTATAAACAAATCGCAAAAGGACAAAATGTTTGAGGAGACAGATGTATTTAACATTACACTATGTGTATATATAGTGTAAATACATGTGTGTATGTATATATACATGTGTGATCACTCGACATCAACATGTATAATGTCCATGTTTTGCATAGCGATAAAATATAAAACTCTAAACAATAAACAGCACAAAAGTCCAACTCCTTGACTTACTTAGTAACTCTGCTAAAAGACTAAAAATAGTTCCTAGTCTATCAGCTGCTTGACTCCCTTCTTTCTTCTGTGGGAGCTTGGATTGCCTGAGTTCTCTGTGAAACTGCCCCTCTTGCCCTTCTCCAAAAGGCATATATGCACATCCACAATGCTTTTTCTTTCTCCGTGTCTGATGAAAAGCAAGCAACAGACCTTTTTGAGAAGCAAGGGACAGAAAAAGTCAGTTTTAGGGCGTGGGGAAGAGCTCCAGGTATGAATTATCCACTTTGCCACTTTTCAATTGGATATGCTCGCACAGTTTGTTAACTGCTCCCCAAACAGAATGTTTTCTAAAACATTTGTAAAAGTAAAATGAATAATTATGGCATTCACTTCAGATTTTGGCTCTTGTTTTTAGGATCTATGGACATCCAGTGCCTAGCACAAAGTATGTAATCAATAAATGATAGTATTAATTTTCTCTTTTCTACAGGATTTTTTATTAAAGGCCATAGAGAAAACAACAGATGAGGTTGGCTGCTAAAAAGTCACAACAAATTTGAAACAGAAATGTGAGTGAAAAAATTATAAATATCACAACCTGAGATAATCACCGAAGCATGAATACAAGTAACCTTGAGCTGTCTCTCTCTTAGGCTTCCTCAACTGCAAGGGTTTGCTTTAAGTTATCTTTAGACTATAGCCTGGGGTACAGATTAAAGTCCCTGGCCTACAAGTCACACATAGACCTTTGACCTTGCACAAATCCCTCAGTTTCTCTCAGCTCGGTATCCTCATCTGCAGGAAGAGGCCACAAGGAGTACTTGGTTCACAGGGCGGTAAAGGCAGTGGACTTAACACAGTGTGAGGGGAAGGCAGTGTGATATTTGGCTTTCTCGTGTTCATACTGTCTTAGGGTTGCTGAGTCTGTAGCTTCTTGTCTCCACACACATTTACAGAGGTCTTTACCTCTCTCTGCACACCTGGGTACGATTATGCTTTCTGGGAAAATTCGAGCTGGCCTGTGTGCCACCAGCAGTTTAATTTACCAAAGAAGGAAGGAGCAGAAGAAGAAACAGAATTCCAAATCTATAGGAGACCCTTGGGACTTGGTGAACATCAAACGGAGTGCAGGATGAGAGAAGACATGGAAATCATTGCACTTGTGTTTTCTTGGCCCCACTCCTGATCATGCTGTAAGTAGGGCAGTTCCTGCCAGGAGAAAAGGTGTGTCAACTCTGCTGCTCCCCCTAGTGGCAGGGTCTGGAGATAATTATTTAAAGACAAGATGAGTAGTGGTGGTGGTGGTGGTAGAGGGGATCACATGCATGGCTTCTGGCCACCATAAAAATTAAGGGCATCTTCCACAACGTCTGTCAGGGAAGAAATAATAATGATAATAATCAATACAAACAACAATAATAAATAATACTTGATGGGCTCTCAAAAATATGCTCAAATTTATCATAGGACTCATGGATAAGAATGGTTAAGGATAATTCAGTTAATATACCTAAGGCTTACAAAACATTAGTGGGCTTATAAGAACAGGGGATAATCGTGATTATAAAAGCTTATATTTACTAACGGCTCTCTATGCATTGTACTCTGCAGTAAGCACTTAATATGTATTTTCCTCAGAACCCTATAAGGGCCATGCAGCTTAGTAAGATTAAGTAACTTGTCCTCAGGCACAGAGTTAGCAAGTGGGAAAGCCAGTATGAACACACAGCCGATCTGATTCCAACATCTATTCTTTTTCTCTTGCACTGTGTGTTGACAATGGAGGCAAAGGAGCAGACCTAGCTGGAGAGGACACCTGTTTGCCTCCAAGTCCCTCAGCAACAAATACCTGCAGGATTCTGCACAGAACAGCTTGGTTACCATGGGAGCCACCTGCTCTCCCAAGCCTCTGATTACCAGTTTTGGACCAGGGGGCTTCTGGAAAATCTCCGTCACCTCCAGTAGAGTGGCAGGTTCCCTACTGAGTAGAACAGTCTGGTACCCAGACAACCATGTGTGTCATCTTCTCATAAATGTGTGAATTGAGAGACATGAGGGAAATTCCTACTCCCTAATTACTAATGCTTGAAACTGGACCTTTAGAACATTCTGTCTTTTATTAATGCAAATACCTGTTTTGATTCATTTACACCACAGTGTGAATCTTTTGGTTCATCATTTTCAAGAAAACTATTCTTTTAGCTTTTAGTCTAATGTAGTTTTAGCATCACAAGCAAAGCCCTTCATACTGCCAAACTATTATTCCCATCTTTAACTTCAGCTACTTCCACTGCCCATTTGAACAGCCCCACCATTTCCCAGCTCTAAGAATTTCTTTTGTTGTTTTTGTTCTGTGACAAGGTCTCATTCTATTGCTCAGGTTTATCTGGAATGTACTACGTAGCTCAGGTTGGTCTTGAAATCACAGAAATCCTCCTGCCCCAGCCAAATACACACTTGGATTATAGGTGTGAACCATCATTAGGGCAACTCTTTAAAAAATCAATTATTTCTTTTTATTTATGGATGTATTTATGAGTGAATTTGTGTATGCTGTGTGTAGGAGCCTGAGCCTGTGGAGGTCAGAAGATGGCATCAGATCCCCTAGAGCTGGAGTTACAGGCAGTTGTGAGCCATCTGATGTGGGTGTTAGACAGAGCATAGTGTTAACCACTGAGTGTTTCTCCAGGCGTCAGAGCAGTTCTGTATGTATTGAACTGTACTTGCAAAGATCCTTTTCAATTAGTTCTTAGTTATCAGTCCTAATTCCATGCCCTTAATCATGACAGCTTTATAGTTGGTTTAGGTGACTATTCTCAGTGCTGTTAGTAAAGCCCATGATATTTCTCTGGTTTTGTATTTGTGGAATGATGCATATACTATACCCATTCTGAGTAATATTGATCCTATAAATTCTATTTCACTTACATGGGATTGCTAATAACAAAGGCACATGATTAAAATATGCAGACTGCACACAATCAAGAAGTATCAAAGGGACTGTGAACAGTTTATTTTTCCAGAGTTGTTTTGTACATATTTAAAAATATCTGTTTTGTTTTTGCACATATAAAATAGTGCTATTTTGTATCTCATTTTACCTTGAAGGTCTGCCTATATCAATATCAATATCTATTTATCTATTGATTTATCTATTATATATATACATATATATATTTGTTTTGTAATGTACATAGGGTAGGTATATCCTGACTTCATTACCTTTCTAGTCCATTGTCTTTTTGTCCATTTCTGCTGTTTAGGTTCCCTGTTGCCTTGAGTTTTCTCTGCTATTAGAAATGATGAACACTGTGTTATATCTTCATATTTATTTGTTTAGGTAAACATGACTCTAAGATCAATTCTTCAAGCTAAGACAATTGGGTTGAAGGATACAGTTATTTACAGTTGATAAATATGGCAAATTGTCCTCCAAGAAGTGTAGCTTCAATCTGCGTTCCAACCAACTACAACCAAGTGTTATTCACTTGCTTTACCCCAAGAACAGTTTGTTAAAAAAAAACATGTCAGTATTCTGATTTATCTCAAGCAATTATGCACAAGTTTGAGTAGGATTTTTATGTTCACTGGGCATTAATATTTCTTGGTAAAATTCTTTACCCAATTTTCAGTAGTTTTCTTCCCCTTAGTAACTTGTGAATGTTTTCTTTATATTTCTTTAAAGTATCCTGCCATCATGGAAGCATCCCATGTCTCTTTCTTTGTCACTTGCCTTTAGATGTGTCCGTTTACTATAACCACAGAGAAATGAATAACCTATATGTGTCATATTTTGCTACGTCTACAGCTGACCCAGTGGGAGTCTGTTCTCATCAGCTACTGTCTGGTATCTGTAACCTCTTGTCCAAGCTACATGATTAAAAGGCCCAGGTAGATGTGACGAGTGTCTAACTAAATGTTGCCCTGCATGGCAAAATGAAACAGAATAAATCTTCATCTGGGCAAGAAGCCCCGTACTCCATAGTTACTAGGGCTTGATATTCTATCTTTAGGACTTCATGTCCTTTATTAAAATGCAAATATTCTCTTGAGCTATATTTTTTCATTCACTCGCATCACAGTGCAGATTTTTGCTGTGTGATCCAATGCAACACATATCCCCTCACATACACCAGCAATAGCACAGCACACACAAACAAGTCTGTAAAAGCAAGTTTTGAACAGAGAATAGAAACAAGGAGGAACCATCATGAAGGAGCATAAGAGGCATCACTGAGGGGCAGGACAACAGGAGAGGTGCATGGAGAAGGTCAGTTCCGACTCATGTTCTAACAATGGCACTTTAATGTACCAAGCTACTTAATTACAAAATACATCATACTACTCACCTCTCTCTGAACCTCAGCAAACTAAACTCTCCAAGATTATTGGACATATTTGTAGGAGACTATTTCAATTAGGTAAGTTCACATGAGTCATTAAGGGCTAATTTCTTATAAGTGTTTCTGAGAATTTTAGCTTAAAAGAGTATTTAGATACTATAATTTTCCTTTGAGGAGTGTAATAGCTTATTATAGGGTCCAATATGCCTTCTTATCCCCTGTTGACCTCAAATTTGACATCTGCCTGAGTACAAGTACCTTTAAGAAGAAAGGGGCAAAGAAAAGTATCAAGATGAGCTTCAGCATGCTTTTGATTTGGGAATACAAGACATATACTGTAAACTTTGTGTTCCCAATTTTGCCAAGCTGGAAAAAATATCCCACCAATTTTAAGGATCTGAAATAGGAAAACTTGAGAGCCTGTTCAGCTTTCTGGGCAGCAACATGTTGGGGGCTTGCTGTCAATGAGCAATGGGGGTTAGGAAAGTCATTTCCTGGTATATTAGAATCTTTCTCTTTGGGTGCAGAACATTCTTCACATGCCCTGGTCACTTCAGCCTGAGCTTCTTCCATCAAAAGCTGCATTTCATTTCCTAGTTTGTATGAAAAATTGCCTATAAAAGTCTGTGCATGGGCCTCTTGTTTATTGTTAATCTATCCCCAGAGTTGAAGGGAATTAAATAATGAGTGGACTCTGAAATTAAGGGAATGTACTTATTAAAGGTGTAAATCCAATGGAAGGTGCCATAGTTGAAGTAGTACCCATTCATTGCTCACTGGGAGTTAATGTCATAGTCTTCTGTACAGAACCACTGAGAACAGTGCACAAAATAACAAGGAATAAAAATGACAGAACAGAAAAGGAAATAGGGTGCTGAGTCCTTGGCTGTGGGGTTGGTTTATAGCCAGATCTAAAAAGATCCCCAAACAAGAAATAGGTAACATTACCAAAATGTTCAGTTTCTGCCAAATTCATCTGAAATCTGGTCCCATGAGTTACAACTTTCAAATCATTTATTAACCAAAAAAGGAGGTGGGAGGAAAAAGAGAAAGACAATCATCAGGAGGAAGAGGAGATACTGATATTAATAAATTACATTTACTGAGAACACATTTTATACACACTGTTTGTATTTAAAATAATTTAAACCTATCAATAACTCTAATAAAGATCAAATTATTATTTTAATTTAAAATAGAAGGAAATTGAGGTACAACAAATTTGGCAACCTGCCCAGTATCAATCAGTAGAACACCAAGGCTGGGTCAATAGGGTCACTTCTGAAGTTTCAGCTAACAACGGCAAGATTCAACTATCACCTTTGGTCCACACAAGTCCCACCTCTGGGCCTACTTCTCAGTCACAGTTGCCCTTTTGTATTTTGCTATTACTGTCTTGTTCCTCTATATCCTTTAAGGTTAGCTCTGAACTTTATCTTACTACCTTGCTCCTTAGCTGACTGATACAGATCAAGTGAAAGAAGGCAAGAACGCATCTCTTGAAAGCCAGGCATCTTCTCATTTGTTTTTCTCCTTCAACCTACTGACCTCTGGGGAAAGGGCTACAATCTGACATATTGGAAAAGCGTGGCCAAGATGACTTGAGAATGTATTTCAGACAAATCATAACTTGGACGTGGGTCTGCTGACTCAGGAGTTTGAGAGGACATATGAGACACGAATAATTTAAACTTAAGAACATTTGCATATTAAAAGGAGACTTCCATTTATTCAAAGGACAAATGACTAACTACTATTGGAAGCCTGTGTCAAAGAAAAAGTCAGATGAGACACAGGCTTTAAGATAAGATGCCTCGCCCAAGGGTCCTTTTCACATGAACCCAAGCAGGCGCTTGTTCATTGCCCACTTCTTTCTTTCCATAACATGAGCAACTACAGCACTAGCAAAGCTGGTGCTGTCACCGAAGTGCTGATTCCCTGGCTGGGATCATGGTGTAAATTATGGCAGAAATCAAAAAAACCTAAGTTCGGTTCTCTTTTCCCTGACTCAGTCTTTCCATAAAGATGGGGACTTTAACACACATTTGAAGAGTTAAACAGAAGAGCATGAAACTGGCAAAGATGTCTTGGGAGAACAGGTTTGCCCTGAAGGAATAATGGGGAGTAACACCATTTTCCCCTCATCCAGTGATGGGGACTACCATGGAGCAACACCTTCTCCTTTGTCACCCTAACACTGATGAGTCATTAAGCTCTTTATTTCTAATTTCAATAAATTAAAAGAACTCGGGCTTTCTAATACAGAAAATTATATTTATCCAGTCACTTAATGAAAAATGCATCATTGAAGCTTTGCAGTACCTAAGCACTCAGAGCACTGCAGATTAATTTTATTAAGTTGTTTTGCCTTCAGGATACCAAGCATCTACTCTCAATTTTATTAGATGAGAACCCATCAGCCGTGCATGTTAATTTTATACTGAATCTGAAAATTTCAGATGCAAATCACCTCTCCTATTTCTATAATGAAGCTGCTGTGATGTGGCGAAGTTATCTCTCCTCCTCTGTCTTCACCCAAGTCCCAACCAGTATGATCTTATTCCAGAAAAAGAAAGGTTTTTTGCCTTTTCACACCAAAGCTCTGGCTGATCTCCACTATGATTTTGGATCTGTAGAAAGAACTGAAAATGTGTTCATGCAAGTTTTAATTTTAAAAATGACCTTTAAAATCCCTTACAAATAGAAGTTTCAACAACAGTCTTCCTTTTACAAATTATTTGTTTTTGAGATTATAATATAATTGCATCATTCTTCTCTTCTCTTTCCTCCTTTGAATCCTCTCAAATCTCCCATATACCCCTATTTTCTCTCTTTAAAGTTCATTCCCTATTTTTCAGCAATTGTTGTTACATAAATATATGTATATGTATATGAATATATATTTCTAAATGCATAAATACCATTTGCTCAGTCTGTATAATGTTACTTGTATGTGTGTTTTCAGGACTGACCATTTAGCATTGGATAACCAATTAGTATGCTCTTCCCTGGGGAAGAGCACATCTTCCACTCTCAGCATTCCTTAGTTGCCTGTAGTTCTTTCTGTAGAGTTGAGACCTCATGAGGGTGTAGTTAGGAATCATGCTGGTTTAGGAAAGTGTATTAAGTTTCTTAAATCAGTGTTTTGTGAAGATAATCTGCATACAGAGCTTTCCAATAACTAGTGCATTCGTCACTGCAATTAGGTGCATGCATATGTTAATACTAGAAAAAAAACCCTTTAAAGTGAGCAAAAGTGACTACAGCTCATTTATAGAGGTCTTGGTTTGGCAGGAACCTCCATCTCACTCCTGCTTGATCCGGAAAGCCTCATTCCTCTCTCTCTCTCCAAACCCTTTCCTCTCAGAAAATCACCAACAAAAGAAAGACACCAAAAACCTAGTTCTGCATTCTTAGTGGCTTTGGATGCTCCTCCCCTGAAGTTGCCAGCAGTTCTAGACCGTGCCTAAAGTGGTCAACTTTTGATCATGGTTAGGTACAAACCCAGCTTGTGGAGGATATGTCATTACCCCTTGTCTACAGGGCATATAAAGTCCCTGCTTTAGTTTGGGCATATGACTTCCCCAGTCCAAATTTCTGAGGCTGGAGGACTCACCAGGGAGTTGCTTTGTTCAAATAAACCGGTTATTTTGCTTTTTTCAATTTGGATTGATCTGACTTACTGCATCGGCGGAGAAACCTATTATCGCATTACAGAAAACCTATTAGTCTGTTAGAATCATCCCTTCTGATGCCCAGTTCATCTCCCATGAATATCCAGTTATAGATTGTTAAATTTTGTACATAGTTTCACTGTTTATATGAAGCTCTTCTTCGGAAGTACTTTCTGAGTTTCAAGTGCTTCACTAGTTGGAAGAGAGAAAGTGTTACAATAGTTGTTCTGATCCTATAGGCTAGCACTAAAGAAAGACTAGGCTTCTTTATCTGGTTTCTTTCCCTGCATAGATACCCATAAACATCAGAAAATATAACCAAAAATCAATCAATTCACAATAAAATGCAAATAAGTATAGTTGCATATTATAAACCTTGAATAGTCTTTTTGAATCACAGGTAGAGAGTTAATGGAGAAAATCAAAACCTAGAGCCCACATAGCAGAGGATGGATAAAGAATCTGGGTATGACTCCAGGTGATGTCCAAGTCAGAGACAAGTAAGTAGAATATATGTCTCAAGGGGTATTGGGAGTAATCACTTTTGTTATGGCACACAATTTTGAGCAGTTGGGAGGTTTTATGTCTTAATTCTTTGCCTAAGTCTATTAGGAAGATAGCAGCATAAGTCCCCTACCCATACTAGAGTAATTCTTAGAAGCAAGGAAGAAGAAGACACTGCAATGGTTAGCCACACCCAGGAGAAAAGTATGCTCAGAAGATAACTCTTTAAACATTCCATTCAGCAGATGTCATGCCTTTTCTCAAATTCTTGATGAGTGTGGGTTGTGACAAAAAGAAATGACATTTATAAGCAACGTGAGGACCTGTCAATCTGAAGTGAACAATAAGCAAAAATCAGCAGACACTTAGTAGAAGCCAGTACTGTAAATTAGAGACTCTAAATTGAAGAATCAGAATTAATAAATTAAATATGTTACAGATGAACAAAGGAAAATGAAGGGCTATTGTTGAGGAAAAACAAAAGACTTTAAATATAAACCAGATAACAATTACTAAGAAAAATAACTTAATTTTTCTAACCCAAAATAATGCTATGTAATCTGAGATGACAGATAAGGGAATTACTCTGAATGGTCATTACACATTATATTATTTATATATTGAAATAACATTGTACCACATAAATTTGCATAATGACTATGAATCAATTAAAATTTTAAAAATACATTTAAAAGATGCTCATACTTAAGGAATATCATGATAGAATTCCATAAAATGAAATCTGTGCAAATTTCCAAAACAATAGGCAGGATATCTACATAGAAATAATAAACAATTTAAAATCAGGCTGTACATTGACAATGTCCAGTGTTAGCAAATGGTGATTATCTTCAAATTTATGAGAAAGGTAATTTGAAAGCAAAAATATTATAGTAAAAAAGACTAAAATTTAAGTATGCTGGAAAGGACTGATGCAGAATGAAGACATTTTTCAGACATGCAAAGACAGTAATCTCATGAACTGCAATTTATCTTTGAATGAATTACTGAGAGACTGTATTTTAACAAAATGAAAAATCAATTTAAAGGTCTCATTTAGAGTAAAAGGAACTATAGTCAGAAAACGAACCAGTAAAAGTTATAAGTAAATCTAAATGATTATTATTGTAAAAGCAATATGGAATTTGTTAAGTCTCAGGGTGATCAAAATGGGAAATTGCATGGTATAGGAGAAAAGAAGAAGAGGGAGAAAAATGTCACCATGGTTATGATCCTTTTCTAGAATGAGAAACTAAAAAATCATAAATTCTAGAACTACATAGGCAATAAATGTTAAAATTTTTGATAAACTAAGGTAACCACTAGAATGTGGAATAGTTTTTTTTGTCTAAGCAATACTACAGAAAGATAGAATAGAGAAAATTACCTTAATTTGAACAGAAGGAAAATGAATCATGATAGTAGAAAAGGTAAGACAAGATGATAGAGATGATCAAATACTAATAACTGTACTAGAGCATAACAGATTGAAGTTCCTAGTGGAAAAACAATCTCATATTGGACAAGTAAGAGATTTCCAGCACATTTCTGTTTAATAGACACAATGGAAATTCAGGAAGAAAAGACCCTAAGAGGCCATGAGAAACATTCCATGTTGTATTAATCCATTAGAAGAATATATCAATCATGAAAGTATTCATAAATGTATGACTGTGAAGTAAATGTGGGTAAGAAAACAAGAATAACTCATCAATCGACAGCACCAAGGGGAAACTTCCATATTGTGCTCTCAGAGATCAATTGAGTAAAAACATAGTGACAAAGCTGAAGTTACTTTAGGTAATACAATGCATGTGTGTGTGTGTGTGTATGTGTGTGTGTGTGTGTGTATGTGTGTGTGTGTGTATGTGTGAATTTGACTTTATGTATAAAGTTACATAAAACATCAATAAATACAAAATAGTAGAAAACTTAATTCTGTATACAGCAAAGATATAAATTAATGATACAATTAAGATATTTTAATTAACTTTTGTGTATATTTAAAAGTTGCTTCTTTATGACTGCAAAGGAAAAAAAAACATGAAAACTAAAATAGTAAACTGTCGAGAGATGAATATAACTGAAATCATTGTACACCAAAATTTGTGAAACAGAATCAAAATAGCACTCACGGGGAATGTAACTTAAAGATATGAATGAGAAAACCTAAGATGTCAGAGAAAGATCTAGGTTAACTCTGAATATAACCTAAAAGCATAAACTGTAGATATTTTGACAAACACTAAATAAAAGGGAAGTACTCATTCACAAAACCTGGAACAATTCATTTGGAAAGGCCATCCAAACAGACAAACCTTTTTGGACATCTGTACAAGAAAACCAGATGTTAGTACAAATAAACAATGAGTGGGAAAGTAGTGTGTGTGTGTGTGTGTGTGTGTGTGTCTTAAATTTAGCTATATACAATTTTAAGACAATGAAAATTTCAATGTCAATGAGTTCTTTTCTAGACAGCATTAATTGTTAAAATTGACTCAAGGATGCCTGACTTGTCCAATGATCAAGAAAGTCATCATAGATCTACTCCTTAAAAAAGACAGAGGGCCCCGAACTTCAGAAGGACACATTCTATCACTTCTTCAGGGAACAAAGCATTCTCCTGTTCTAAAAAATAAAGGGGAAACATCCTCAATGCATGGAACAAGTCTAGCAAGATTTTATGCTAAAAATTAGACAAACATAGAAGGAAAAAGAAAATTATGTGGCCAATATTGCTTATGAAGATACATGCAGAATGCTAAATAGAATATTAGCAATTCAAATTCAGCAGTGTATTAAAAGCAAAATATACCATGAGTCATGACCACTAAGGATTTTCCCATAAAATAAATATGGCTCATATTAAGTGACTTATTAATGCAATTCACAACATTAACAGACTGACAGATAAAAATTATATAATCACATCAATAAATGCCCAAAAATTATTTCATGAAAGTTACTATTCTCAACATGACACACGCCATTATGCAGACCTTATTTTAATATTAATAAAGCATTACTGTTTTCATTCAGGAGATTGAAGCTATAGTTGAAACACATTATTTCTCAAGTTATGTTCTTCCTTGATGACTGTGCCTCATTGACAATCTGAGTCTGGTACTTCAGGTTAATTAATTAGCAGGATCTTGACTATTTCCTTTCTTTGGTACTCTTTTTTTTATTATTATTTTTTGAACTCTAAATATTTCCTATCTTATAGCTTATTTGATGTTTTATTACCATTTCTTATGGTTCCTGTGGGACCTTAAATACAACACAGGCATGTTATATTTTTAACCCTTTAAAACTCTGATTAAATTAATACTTCAATATATATAATGATGAATTTAAATCCATGATGAAATAGTCACTTCCTAAAGATAGTCTATGTCAATGCCAATATAAGTATAATCACTGAAGGATTCAAAACTGATTGGAGTGAGGCCCTGAAACTTGCTTCCTGGACAGTTAATGTTTGCATGGTGAGCAGCCATACCAGCCATGAATAATTTAAGTGAAGACTGAAGGAATCAAATATCCATAATCTGTGACATACATCTATTACAAACATACAACAAACATTACATTTACTGATGGAACAAGAGAAATTCCACAAAAGTTAGAAAGAAAAAGTTAACTATTTATTTTCTTGCTTGACATTGTAATGGAAACCCAAACGAAGTTAATAAACAAAGATAAATAAGACACATAGGCATAATGAAAGACTACATAAAATTATTGTTATTTATCCTGAAAATTGAAAATAAAACAATGTAAATCTACTAGATCCAATAAAAACTTTTTGTCTATTATTTATTTATTTAGTACTGGTATTTTTTTATTGTTCTTATTGAGCTATACATTTTTTCAGGTCCCTTCCCTTCCTCTCCCTCCTCTTCTACCCTCTCCCATGACCCACATGCTCCCAATTTATTCAGGAGATCTTATCTTTTATCCTTCCTATGTATATTCAAGTATATCTCTCTTAGGATCCCCTTTGTTGTCTAGGTTCTCTGGGGTTGTAGACTGTAGGTTGGTTTTTCTTTGCTTTATGTCTAAATGCCACTTATGAGTGAGTACATATTATATTTGTCTTTCTGAGTTTGGTTTGTTTATTTTTAATCCATAGGGCCAAACAACATAGGTACATGGAAATGTTTTATTTCACAAAGAAAATAAGTAACCAATTTAAAAATGTTACAGGAAAAGGATTTCATTCATAATCATAAAAATACCTAACAAGAAATATAATGAAAAATCTAAACTTCAAATAACCCATATAGGCCATATTAAAATATCTAAAGCATCCTAAGCAAGTTGTTGAAAGAAAAATACTCAAGGCACACATGGAATGAATTTCTTTTTTATTGATTTTTATTTTTTTTTAATTTTTATTGTTAAAAGAAAAATTTACATTTACTCCCCTTGTTCCCGGCCCTCCCGCTCCCCCACTACCCCACTGCCCTCCCCCTGCTTCCTTAAGATGGTGCAGGA
>JAQHUG010000060.1:8586805-8613074 GCA_028555095.1 Dicrostonyx torquatus | reverse complement strand
CTTGGTAGCTCAGTCCCTTGCTCTGATGTGAATGTGGGTCTCTGGCTCTATCTCCATCCATCATGCAAAATTTCAATGGTGACGATCAAGATATTCAACAATGTAACAGTGGGACTAGATCAGTTCAAGCACCCTCTCCTCTGTGAAACTTTGTTTTTAATCACTGAAATTTTAGATTCTTCCTTGGATCAACACCTTGAACTCTCCACAATATGACCTCAAACAGCTGCTTCATTACCTTTTTTTCTCCTACCACTCCTCAGTAATTCTTGCTTCTAGTATCACTAGATTTGGATACGAATATCTTCGAAGAATATCTTGTACAATATCACCACTAAATAAAATATAATCTTGGTAAAACTTGTGTTTCTCCATTGCTTAGAGTGCTGTACACCATCCTTCCACCTATTTCCATTCAAAAGAAAGACTGTGTAATGGTTAAGGGAAAAGCACTACCTTTAGAACAAGATTAAGATTAATTTTAATTCCTCTTATATTTTTATATGATGTATTCGACTTGTTTAAAGAACGTCAACTCGTTCATCTTTGAAATGACAATGAATGTGCCTCCTTCATGCAGAGGTTTTGAGTATAGCAGGTCTTTCAGCATGGTAAGCTTTTGTTATCATCATCAATCTTTTAACAAACTCCTTCCCACATCTACTTTATCCTTAAACATGTACAACAGCCCACGTGATCACCTACATATATGTGTAGTTTGCCTGCTCACACATAAGAGGAAGCAGAGTGACTTATGTGTTAACAACCTATCCAAATCAGGTCATTATCCAGAGCATTGTAATAATATCTTCCCTATCTTCATAGCACCAAGATGATGGTGGCACACCTTCAATTCCCAACTTCAACCTTCATGGAGTTAAGTTCGTTTAATGATTGACTTCAAAGGAATAAGACATATTTAGAAACAAATGCACTTTTAAAGTTGGGCAAAATCACACAAGTCATATCACACACCTGTGACAGAGACGGAACTTATCACAGAATCATAAATCTCCCTCTATTTCAAATAATAACTGGAATTTCTTGTAGCTTAATATTTTTCCCATTTAAATTGTAAGTCTATAAGACCTAGAATTAGGGACCCTGTGTTTCAATTTTTGAAAAATAATTGATTATGGGCATAGGAAGTTGAAAGGAGACTTAGGTCTCCAAATTGAGCGGCTATTCTTTATTAAAATGCAATGGGTACCTACAAAGGGTAGGTACAGCATTAGATAGTTTTCATCAGCCATGCCAAAATGTGAATTTCTATATCAAACCTGTTCTAAGAAAAACAACCAGAGAAAACTAGGTTTCCAAGAAGGAGATTAGATGAAAGGTCACCGTAGTGCACGTAAGTGCCCACCCTGGGAAGAGGGACACAGGAAGAGGACAGCACTTACTGATCATTTTCTGAGGCAGGGGCACTTATTTACAAAAGAGGTTAATAAAAAAAATGCACCCACTAACTTTTTTATGTACCCAGACCATCTAAGTCCTCTATTCTCATTAGATATGTTTAAATGAGACTGTTTTTGCTAGATGGGATCACATTAGTCAGTTATGGACTAATTTCTTAGAATACTTCCCAGAATTTTAATGGGAAAGGGCATTTGAACATTTTATTTTTCCCTGAAAGACTCCAAATGATGATTCATATGACGAGCATACTTTTCTGTCTTCCACCCCAAACAACAACTCTATTTTAAAAATAAAATTGTGACAGAGTATTTGCTACTCTGGAGGACAAAGAATAATATATACATGGAGAAGGGATTAGTACTGGAAGACAGGAAATCTAGATAGTTGGATTCTTACAAAGATAAAACCCCTTACAACTTGCCATAGCAGTGTAGGGACTATGACTTCTCCACCAATGGAACGTCAACTTTGCATAGTTCTTAGTACCTAAGAGACATTCAAATTGAATAAATGATTGAATAAGCAAATGAAGAAATGAATGTGTAATCATGAAGCCAGCCAGACAGGAGGACAGGCATGTGGTTCAGGTTCCCCAAAGTCTAGAGAAAGAATGGGATGTTCTCCAACAGGAAACAGAATGAATTTATTGTCTTTATAGTTGGTGAAAACCGCAGAAGTTCTAAGGTAAAAGACTCCTGCAAAGCCCTTGGAGTTACCACAACCAGACTGGATCTTCAAAGCTGCTTCTCCTACTCTCCTGCATCTACCAGAGGACAAAATTAACATATGTTCCCGGGAAGATGTGGCTAAGGCCTTGCACATGCCTATCAGACACATGCCTATCAGAATAGAAGCAAAACCCAAAGTGAGTTTGAAGCTAGCAGACCAGGAATAAAATCATGATTGTCACACAGACAGAACTATAATTTCATCTGCTCATCCATGATTCTTGTGAGTTTTATCATCCGCAGGATGAAATGATTAAAAGTCTACTCTACTGGGCTAGTTTACAGAATCACTGTGTCAGTGTTAAGGAAGAGCTGATAATAGAGACTTAGAAAAAGCTACAATTTTGCCCAATTCTTGTCCTTTGTTGATACAGTTGACCCAAACTGGAAACCACTTCAGGCCTCTGAGAATCCAGGGTTAGGCAGACATTTCATCAAATGTGGCATGTCAAATGCCAGCAAAGTCTTTGGGAGTGTGTGTTGGATGAGGAATTGGGGAGATAGGATCCATGAAATCCTGAAAGTATCTTTGGGAAGTAAGTAACCAGAGACTTCATAGTGTTCATGAATGGAGAGAAAGTGGAGGAGGGAGATCAAGCTTGGCAAAGTAGTCAAAGGAAGTCAGAAAAGTCCTCAAAGGAAGAAGAAAAAGGCTGATTGCTTTTAACTTGCACTCGGCCCCTGTGGGCTGTCATAAAACACACCTCTCTTAGCAGAAGCCCTGCCTCTCAATGCGTCACTCAGGACTGCGGTGGGTCACCATGGTAGGCTTCAGGAACTGTAAGAAGATAAGACATCTTGATGAGAAGAAAGGAAAAGTGTAGGAGGCACACTGGATTCAGCACCATCCACACCCACCAAAACCCTGAACAGGATTGTAATAGTTTCTAAAGCCCCTGCTGCTGCCTTTCACTGTCATATCCCTTCAAAGAAGGCTGGAGGGACAAAAGAGGAATGCAGTGAAATGAGCTTTAGAGTCTCAAAGAATTGCACTGGTATCTTAGATCACAGAACAACTCCCGTTGTATGCCTGCCCAGCCTACATCTATTTCAGAATCCATCGTGTCCTTAGAATGCAAAGACCTAATATGGTATTTTCCCTTTGGGAGTTCATATTCTTTATCAAAGCTTCCCTGTCAGAGGCCTCCTTTGGGCCTCTGATAGCCACATGGTTGCCATGGAAACCTGCCCCTCATTTGCCTCTAATCACCTGTTCTGGAAGGATAAAGCTTCAACTCCCATTTCTATTAGATGAGATCACATCAATCAGTTACACTAATTTCCTATAGTGTTTCTGAGAATTTCAGATAGAAATTAGCTTTGGTGTGTAGTCTAAAGAAGTCAGCAATTGATCCATGAATTGTATATCAACACCACCCCTCATTGCCCCTGTGAATGACTGCCCCTGTGAAATCTGTTTTCATATACTTGAGACCAGTCAAAAAGTGCTTATAAAAATTTGGCACTCTCAAGTAGATTTAGTCCATTAGGTGTCAAAGCTGAAGCTTCTGTGCTATTGTTAAACTACCAATGGTTTTTGGAAAACAGAAACTAGAAAATCAAACATCCCCAATTAATAGTATAGGCAAACTATTAGCACACAAAGCTGATGAAGCGCTAGCCATGTAGAGTAGAACTAGGTTAGGGCCCCCTTATATCACATCACAGGATACTAGATGCAAGAAAAATGCATGTTCCTGATGTCCTGGATTTGATAGAAAAAGATGACAAATCCCATCTTTCTTTTACACTTTTCTTCCGTTACTGAGAGCTGCAGCCACGACAACAGTAGAGTTGTTGTACCCAGGGATTTGCACTGAGTTACAAATCACATCTCCATCTTCTGTGATGTCTCCCAGCTCTCCAGTCAACTTACCTGGGTTTCATGATGGAATGAATATACACAGTACTTCTCATTGCTCTGTCCTTACCTATCCCTTCAGCTTTTCTCATGCCAAACACACGCCTGGATAGTGCAAAGTGCTGTTACTGCCGACTACAGATGATTGATTCTAAGACCATTATGCTCTCCCACCACCACGTGTCTGTGCTTTTCCATATAGAGTGCTGTGCCCTGGCACAAAACCTCATGTAAACACTTAATACAGACAATAAAGCAGCACATTTGCATTTTCAATTCAGAGAGAAATTGGGTTAAGGGAACTTCAGTGCTTGAATTATGGACAAAGACTAGGAACAGAGTCAAGGACAAGGTCTTCAGAGGGCTGCCAGAGTCAGTGGCTGGAGGAAGCTGGACTCAGGAGACAGGGAGAACCAAATAGACAAAAGGGTCATAAGAGAGGAGTGTAGAGGGGGCTGGCATTACCTTAGCTCTAATTTGTGATGTGTTTATGATTCAGAATTGCATTCCTCAGCACGGAAAGAGCAGTGACACCCTGCCCATCAGGGGGGCATCTGCTAAGGACATAAGAAAAATGAAGAAGGAGACAAACCTGTGAGAGCTACAGAGAAGTTTGTAGGAAAGAAACTTAAAGCTACTGCAGCACAGTGAGTTTTATTAGCGAGCATTATCTCGCTTGCTTTCAGAAAATAACAAATGGCCTTAATAGCTTAAGGCATCGTTACCAACAAAATATATACTGCAAGTTCCTTATAACATTTTTCACTATAGAACAAAACAAGGCAGGTCCATCATGGACTCCATTAAAGGAGCTTTAGTTACTGAAGTATTAAAAGCATCTTGCCATTAGGTGTTCCCAAGGCAAGAAACCTGAGGAAAGTGTTATTGCGATGCCACGGGTAATAAAAGCGTCTAACAGAATGTGGTATTTTCTCTCCTTTACAGGAAAGGTTCCATTGACTTTCAGCAGCATATACACTCGCTGCGACCCCTCATGGCCAGTAGCTACAGATGTGAAGGACAAAGTTGAGTACGACTTGAGGTAAGGTCAATTATTCAACCCTATTAAATTTAAGAAAGACACTTGAGTAATTTGATGAGTTTACAAAGAAAATAGCCATGCATCTAAATACTAATTCATTCCCTATTTTTACAAAGAATTGAGGGGCTTTCCAATTGGTTAATCCTTGAAACAATTTAACTGAAATCTGTTACCAAAGAATAAGAGCAGTGCAAAAGGAAGATGGAGGCAAATCGAATACACCGAACCCTCCCTTACTCCATAATACTCCTATGACGCTAAAACAATCAAGCTTACAATTTTGAGTGGAATATCCTAGCAACCAAGGTGGAAATCAAAAGATGATGTTCACACTTGTCTTGTTATAGTACCACTCATGCTGTTCTTGATACTGATTTCTGAGAGATGTGACCCATTTACCTCATAATCAATTGAAATTGGTTACAGGAAGGCACAGTTGAACTGTTCTAGAGAGTTTGAAGAATTTATAAAGTCAAATATTCCATGGACCCTGTATCTGAAGGTTCAGTGTATTCTGTGGAGCCACCAGATCAGTAGTCTTTATAGACAGCCCATGCATAATTACATCTTTACCTTCTGCTTGAGGACCTTTCAGGTCCCAAAGTTTCTTAATCCTCCAAATCAGTAACCTTGCTGAAATTTCTTTCCTACATGGTCCTGGTTTTTCCTAACCCTCGTAGCCTGGCTTGAAGCCAACATTTCTGCTGGAAAACATCTCAGCTTGTAAATTTTCAGTGCTGTCATCATTGCATGGGGTTGTCCAAGACTTCTATTCAGGTCTTGGTATGTGGATCAGTAAGTAGTCATTCCTTCTGGAAGTGTAGTTTGCTCTACTTTCCCAGTTTGCAGTAAGCTGGAAGTTATATTGGCTTCCCCAGTAGACCATTACTAGATGACCATCTGATCCAGTAAATTCAAACTCCCACACCTGGAAGTTTGTCTCAATCTTTGGCTTGGATAGATGAGGGGGTATTTTTCATTGCTCTCATTGGTCTGGCAGAAGAAAGAAGCGCATTCATGAAGACAAACCAATTTTTTTCCTGGTATCAATCTTGAAGAAGAATTTGTCATGAGTTTTCTATAAGGAGGATCATTGAACAATAGAATAGATGATGTCCTGGAATAGGAACAAAATATGGCTATCCAGCTGCTAATGCTACAAAGAATGTCAGTTCAGAACTCTGCATCTGGTGCTCATAAATCAAACCCTCACTGAGCTTGTGATGCTGCATCTTATACTCCCAAGACCACCAGAATTTTCTCTGAGGCACATACCCTAAACTCACATTCAAACAATTCTTCTATGGTTTTCAAAACCATAGGTCCTTAAATTCCCATCCTCTACTCCCCTCAATAGGCTTTTAGCCCAACCTTCCCAACTGCAATTAAAGATATACCTCAAGAGAAGCATCACTGTATAAGTGTGAAAATCCTTTTGCAGAGTTCCATATATTATATAGCAATTTTAAGGACCAATGAACAAACGGGTATAGTAATCAAGGGATGGTCCTGCAATTCATGGTTACTCCATTTAACACCTAGCCCAAAGGCCACACATCCCTAACACTGTTCCATTGGGAAAACTTGGCTCCGGCCTGGGCTGGGGTTATGTGAGGGCTTTGCCTACAAAACCCTCCTGCTTTTCTCCATTTTCTATTCATTATACCATGAGTAACCATACTTCCAAACCAGCAAGAAGAGCCTGACTGGCAGCAAGGGTGGTGGTGAGGAATATTGGATATGACATAGAGGAGAGGAGAGTTCTAGACACCTTCCTTTGTCTCTACAGCCACTGTGTCACACTTGACTCAACTTTCCTCTGCCAGAGGGGAAAAAGCAAAAATTGCTAATTAAGAGAGAAAAACAAAGAAGGTAGACATGTTGAAAGCATGTTTTTCATTCCTCTAAGTCCCAATTTTCTTTCCACCTCTCTTTGCATGTGAATAAAGAGATTTCATCCATGCTCCACACTTGTCTCTGTTTCCATAAAATTCAAGTTTATAGAATTCTTATGACTGCAGCCCATGCTTATAACATGTCCTCATTCTCTCACTCCCAAGGTTGTAATTTAGCTACTCCAGAAACAAAAGACAAAGTTCCAGCTTTAAATGTATAATTACATTCTTGGATGCTGTGATAAAAGTCCAAGTTACTGGATGTTACCTTATATGACAAAGGAGACAATGCAGATGTGATTGTGGTAATGACTTTGAGGGGGAGTTTAACTTTGCATTATTTAAGTGGGACATAATTGTAATCACAAGGGTCTTCTAAGAGGGGAACAGAGGATGATGTAACTACAGAGAAGACAATATGACAGAAACAAAAAGGAACTTGGAGTTACTATCCTTGAAAATGCGTAAAGGCTTTCATTAGGGAACAAGCAGGAATAAAGCTCTAGAAGCCTGATCAGGCCTCTGTAGAGAGGATGGCCTTGTTGCCACTTGTACTTGAGTCCAAAAGAGTCCTATCACGCTTTAGTCTCTAGAACTAGAAAAAAAGGAGTTGTAATTGCTCAAAACCACAAATGTGATGGGAACTTGTTATAACGTCAAGAGTTTAACAAATACCAGAGTCTCTATTCTGCTTCTGCCAGAGCATTAGCCCATCATCCTCTGTGTCCCAGGACTAAAGATTCCTCTGAACAATAATGAGATAAGGGGTTGCTTGAGAGATGGAGTAAGCAGTTTCTGGGGAGGAGAGAAACTGTTGGTGCTGTGGGAGAACAAGAAGAGCTTGCTGAATGGGTGGAAAGATGGGAACCCAAGAGAGAAGATATGTGAAGAGAACCTCATTTGAAGGAGTTGGCTTAGTCTTAGGGAAAAGTTGGAGGCCTTGACCAGCATATGAACTGAAGAAACAGTTCTCTATAGCACTTCATTACTTAAAAAAACACCAACCCCTCAAACATTAAAAAAAAAAAAACATAAGCCAAAAACTTCACAAGGATAGAGTTTTGGCAACTTAAAGATTAAATGAAAGCCACAGCTCTGAGATGTCAGGCAAGTACATCTGCCTCTCTAAGTGTCTATTTCACTCCAGTTATAGTGAGAATTATGATAGCCATTTCTTTTTTCTTTTAAACAAACCATCTCTTTTTCATTTTACATTCCAATCCCAGTTCCCACTCTGTCCCCTCCTCCCATTCCTTCCACCTACTCCCCCATTCCACCCCTTCATCCACTCCTTAGAGAGGGTAAGGCACGTTGCTTTGGGGAAGGGCCAAGGCCCTCCCTACTATATCTAGGCTGAGCAAGGTATCCATTCAAATGAATATATTTGCAAAAGGCAAGCACAAACACTAGGGGTAAATCCTGGTGCCACTGACAGTGGCCCCTTGGTCTACCCCAGCCATACAACTTTCACCCACATTCAGAGGGCCTAGTTTGGACCTATGCTGGTACCTTCTCTGTCCAGCTGGAGTTGGTGAGTTCCCATTAGCACAGGTAGACTGTTTCAGTGGGTGTCCCCATCATGGTCTTGACCTCTTTGGTCATATTCTCATTCGTCCCATTCTTCAACTGGACTTTGAGAGCTTAGCCCAGTGCTCTGCTGTGGGTCTCTTCCTCTTTTTACATCAGTTGCTGGATGAAGGCTCTATGATGACATTTAAGATAATCATCAATCTGACTACAGGGCAAGGCCAGTTGTGGCCCCCTCTCCTCTATTGCTTAGGGTCTTAGCTGGGGTCATCCTTGTGGATTCCTGGGAATTTCTCTAGTGTCAGGATTCTTGCTAGCCCCATAATGGTTCCCTCAATTAAAATATCTCTTTCCTTGCTCTCATCTCTGTCCTTCCTCCATCTCAATTATCCCATTCCCTCAAGTTCTCCTTCCCTCTCCCCTTCTCCCCTTGTCTTCTTTAATTCTCCCTTCTCCCCGCAACCTTAGGCTCCCAATTTTGTCAGGTGATTCTGTCTATTTCCCCTTTCCAGTGGATCTATGTAAGTTTTTCTTAGGGTTCACCTTGTTACTTAGCTTCTCTAGGATCATGAAGTATAGGCTCAATATCCTTTGCTTATAAGTGAGTACATACCATGTTCATCTTTCTGAGTCTGGGTTACCTCACTCAGGATGTTTCTTCTGATGCCATCCATTTACATGCAAATTTCAAGATGTCATTGTTTTTTAATACTGAGTAATACTCCAGTGTGTACATGTGCCACATTTTGTTTATTCATCCTTCAGTTAAGGGGCATCTAGGTTGTTTCCAGTTTCTGGCTGTAAAACAATGGTACTATGAACAACGTTGAACAAACGTCCTTCTAGTATGATTGAGAATCTTTTGGGTATATGCCCAAGAGTGATATTGCTGGGTCATGAGGTAGGTTGCTTCCCAGTTTTCTGAGAAACCGTCATACTAATTTCCAGAGTGGTTGTACAAGTTTACATTCCCACCAGCAATGGCGGAGTGTTCCTTTTAATCCACATTCTCTCCAGCATAAGCTATCATTTGTTTTTTGATCTTATCCATTCTGACTTGTATAAGATAGTATCTCAGAGTCTTTTTGATTTGCATTTCCCTGATGGCTAAGGATGTTTAACATTTCCTTAAGTGTCTTTTGGCCACTTGAGAGTCTTCTGTTGAGAATTTTCTGTTTACTTTTAAACCCCATTTTTAAATCGGGTATTTGGAATTTTGATGTCTAATTTCTTGAGTTTTTTTTTATATATTTTGGAGATCAGTTCTCTGTCTGATGTTGGGTTGGTAAAGATCTTTTCCCATTCACTAGGTTGCCTTTTTGTCTTATTGACTGTATCCTTTGCTTTACAGAAGCTTCTCAGTTTCAGGAGGTTCCATTTATTTATTGTTGTTCTCAGTATCTGTGCTACTGGGGTTATATTTAGGAAGTGGCTCCTGTGCCCATGCATTGAAGGCTACTTCCCACTTTCTCTTCTATCAGGTTCAGTGTGGTTGGATTTATATTGAGGTCTTTAATCCATTTAAACTTGAGTTTTATGCATGGGGATAGATGTGGAACTACTTGCATGTCAACTACATGTTGACATCCAGTTATGCCAGCACCATTTGTTGAAGATACTTTCTTTTTCCATTGTATAATTTAAGCTTCTTTGTCAAAAAAATCAGGTGTTCATAGGTGTGTGGATTAATATCCAGGTTTTCTATTCAATTCCATTGGTCAACATGTCTGTTTTTATGCCAATACCAAGCTGTTTTCATTACTGTGGCTCTATAATAGACCTTAAGGTCAGGGATGGTGATGTCTCTGGAAGTTCCTTTATTGTATAGGATTGCTTTGTTTTTCCTGGGTTTTTTTCCATATGAAGTTGCTTATTGTTCTTTCAAAGTCTGTGAAGAATTGTTTTGGGATTTTAATGGGGATTGCATTGAATCTGCAGTTTGCTTTTGGTTGGATTGCCATTGTTATTATGTTGATCCTAGCTATCCAAGAGCTTGGGAGATCTTTACATTTTCTGGAATCTTTTTCAATTTCTACTTTTAAAGACTTAAAGTTCTTGTCAAACAGGTCTTTCAGTTCTTTGGTTAGTGATACCCCAAGATATTTTATATTATTTGTGGCTATTGTGAAGGGTGATGTTTCTCTGATTTCTTTCTCAGCTTCTTCATCATTTGTATATAGGAGGGTTACTGAGCTTTTTGAGTTTATCTTGTATCCTGACACATTTCTAAAGGTATTTATCCACTGTAGGAGTTCCCAGTAGAGTTTTTGGGGTCACTTATGTATACTATCATATCATCTGCAAATAGCGTAAGTTTGACGTCTTCCTTTCCAATTTGAATTCCCTTGATCTCTTACTGCTCTAGCCAGAACTTCAAATACTATGTTGTATAGATAGGGAGAATGGAAAGCCTTATCTTTTTCCTGATTTTAGTGGAATTGTTTGGCGCTTCTTTCCATTTAATTTGATGTTGGTTGTCGGCTTGCTGTATATTGCTTTTATAATGTTTACATATATTCCTTGTATTCCTGATCTCTCCAAGACCTTTATCATGAGGAGGTGTTGGATTTTGTCGAATGCTTTTTCACCATCTAATGAGATGATCATATGTTGGGTTTTTTTTTGGTTTAGTTTATTTATATGGTGGATTACATTGATAGATGTTGAACCATCCCTGCATCTCTAGGATGAAGCCAACTTGATCATAGTGGATGATTTTTTTATGTGTTCTTGGATTTGGTTGACCAGTATTTTATTGAGTATTTTTGCATCAATGTTCATGAGTGAGATTGGTCTGTAATTCTCTTTCTTGGTTGCATCTTTGTGTGGTTTAGCTATCAGGGTAAATGTAGCCTCATAGAAAGAGTTTGGCAATGTTTCGTCCGTTTCTATTATGTGGAACATTTTGAGGAGTATAGGTGTTAGCTCTTCTTTGAAGTTCTGCTCTACAGCCATTCTATCCTGAATGTGCCCAATCTCATCTGATAGCCCTTTCATAAGATTGTTTGAGAGAATTAAATAATATGAGATGTAGTGTATCTCCAGTTGTTCTCTCCTCTCTCTTTTCACTTTCCAAAGAAGATAACTGCTGTATTTGCTGAAGAAGATACTCCTCCTAATCCTTAGCTTTATCCTTTCTCATCATCATCAAGACCTAGTTCCAACAACCAGGATGCCAGACTCCATAGCCTTTTCTTGAATCCTTACATCAGCACTAATAAATGTTAGTCTGAGAATATTTCTTTTTAGTTAATAAATGTACAAAGTTCATTCTTACTGCAAGGGGACCTCTCATAGTCCTAGCAGCATCCTTTGAGTATCTATGTAGTCCTTGAAGTTCATCAGAAAAATTCTGAACACGTTGTATGATCACTTTCTCCAGTATGTCAGATTTATCCCCGTCTTTATCGCCTCACAATTGGCTCTATCTTGGGACTAATCCCCACCAATCATTGTAAATCTTATCACCAAAATTAGGACTTTTCATTGTTTTTTTCTTCCTTCTCACCCTTCTGTTACGTTTATAATGTTCATTATTCACCTTTCTACAAATCCATGTCTTATAATTTTTTACTGTTGCCCTACCTCCATTATCTCTCTCACCTATCCATTTACTGTGACCCCTTGCCACAGGAACTCAATACAGACTCTCCAGATTCTTCTCTTTGCCTAGGTTTATCTCCTGTTTCCCATAATTGTAAGGATAATTCTAGAGATTTCTTCTAGTTTTAATGATCTTGAGTCCACATTTCTCTACAGGTTAGCAGTCCCCAAATACCATGACTGGCATCACTATTCTTCTAGTGACAAAATGCAACACTTAGTGCTCATTATTTAATTCCTACCTCGCTGAAATGATTGTTTTCTCCAGCCCTATATCCAGTTTGTATAGCTTTTCTTTTACTCACATTTTATCTCTGTCCATTTTCTTCCCTGCCTTTCTTAATATGAGTGCTTTATATCCGACACATGGGCTAGTATATTGCAATAACCTCTTAATTGCTTCTACTCAGTCCTTGCTCCCATCTATCCTCTGCACTGCTGACAGATAAATCTTCCTAAAGCAACTTTTTGACTGTCAGATCACTGCTTTAAGTCTTCACAAGGTTGGTTCCCTGTTGCTTATTAGATGCAGCCTTCACTCTTTTGGCTCCTGAGGAGATGGTCTACAGTCAGGCTGCAGTTGCCTTTCCCATTACTTCTCATTCACCCTATTCATATGTCTTGTACTCCAGCCATACTGAGCTTTCATACACGTTGTGAGCTGACTTGCAAATAGTATAGTGGGTTATAATTGCATGCATGAGCTCTTGACTCAGAAAGTCTCAGAGTAGAAACCAGTATCTAATATTTCATATCTGTGTAACATTGGACTTTACCTAGGCTTTCTGGCCTCAGATTCCTCATCTATGAAGTCGAGGTAAAAAATGGGATCTCATTTTTGTGATGTATAGTAGGGTAATGCTTCCTGGAGTTCTTAGCATGGTACCTAGTACACATAAAACAGAGTAGAGTATCTTTCTGTCTCTCTGATCAATCCATTTTATCTGTTTTGAATGACCTCTTTTATCAAACATACTGACATCTTTTACATCCGGAATTCTACTCTAGAAAACTTTCTCTGCTGCTTGCAATTCAATACTTTGCACTGTCCATCTCAGATTTATATGAAACCCATTTTTTTTATGATGCACCCAATATTCCTCCATACTCAACTGTGTTCTAATACTGCCTGTGTTGCCCACAATGCCTTCCATGGTACAAAACAAGTACTTGGTAAATATCAGTCAGCTGAGTAGCTAGAGACTACATACTCAAGTAGAACAAAGGGAGTGGGCTCTGAGTTTGGCCAACCCCAACTGTGGAGAGATTAAACTTGCTAGTGGTAGCACTAACACTCAAACACTTTTTCTTTCTTCTCTTGTCTCATACTCCCACACATCTTCTTTTCTAGCTTGTGCTTTACCCTTCTCCATGATGCTTAGTGTTGCTAGTACGCACCAAAACCATTATTTAATCCTGCTGATGGCCCTTGAGGGGAAAGAGGTTCCTATGACAACCTCAGATCTTGTTCCTTTGTCCTTTCCACTTATGCTTTGATGAAAACCACCCTCCTACCTACTACAAATTCTTACAAGAGGGGTTCATTAAACTTATGATTCAATTCACCATCTAGAATCTGTGATAAAAATACAGAACAGGAAATTAGAGTCCTTTATGTAACGGCAATTACTAGCCTACCCAGATCCCAGCCACCACTCCACATCGATGACATTCTTCAACAATCAAAGATTGCCTAGTCCAAACTTTGCTTTTAGTCTACCAGTAAACTTTGAGAACCAATCATCCAATTTTCAAAATGTCTTTTCTTGGCAGCTCTTAAGTAAGCCCTGTGAAGGACAAAGCTATGTCCAAGTAAGGTCATCGCTAAGCTTGACTTGCGTCCCCTGAAATTTCCATTGTTCTGTAAATCATGTGAGTTATGGTCAGCTCTTTGCCCCCAGGAAATGTGCTACCTAGTAAATGAGTCTTCTATGAACTTTGACAAAAAACTGTGCTTCTCTTAAACACCCAGTCTCTATTATTAACATTCCATGTGCCTTTCTTTGTAATGAATGAGGCTCATGATATTTTCCCCAAGTTTTCATCAAAGAACCAAACATAAGACAGGGAAGGAAAATTTAATTTTTATTGAATAATTATTTAATACGGACTTTGTGTATATGGTACTGCCATTTAAACTGCACAGAAACCTAATGATAGCTTATATTGCTTAAATTTTGAGCATGAAGTAGATGTTCTCCACTGAACGTAAGAAATTTGTAGAAGGCCATCCATCTATTAAGGGGACAGACTAGGATTTGATAGGTTCTTTCTGATGTCACAGTATGTGCATTCTCCATTCCTCTGCCACTACTGTGTTTTTTTTTCTGTTTTCCAGAAAAAAAATCATTTCTCTTAACACTTAAATAATGGGCATGGGGGCCTTCCTAATAGATTCTGGTATCAAATGAATGTTCACAGTGCCTCCTGAAATCTGCAATACACCCTCACCAACAGATTTCAGAACACTTTGTTCAACTGTCCATTCTCCCCTGATACAAGTCTTATGTACAGACAGCATTTTTGAGAACTTAAATCTGTTATCTAGATTTTGTACCATGTAGCCACCTCCAGATTGATTTTTTTCTTTTTATCCTAAGAAATAAAGATACAGGAAAAGTTCTAACATGTACCTGTTGCTGTCCTGCGGAGTATTCTAGGTAAAACAAAAACATCTTTGACTCATAATGCCTACCTTAGAGAAGGATAACTGTGCTGAGCAGGAAAAAAAAGTGTGCTCTTTGATGGTGTCTCAACATTAAGGTCATAAGAGCAACCATGAGTCTATCTGAATCCTAGAGAAATCAGAGTCCCACATTTACAGACTATTATATTTGTCAATAATGGTCAATTTAAATGACAGAGATGACCCACTTTATGAAAAATTTGAAAATTTAAATTTATAAGACAGGATTAGGATCCAGACTAGTAGCAATCTTAAAAAGTATCCCTCACTTTTCCAAAATTACAACAAGACTTCTTTTAGATAAGAAAAGTAAATGGAGGAAGAGTGGATCTGGGGAAGAACAGAAGTGGGGGGGGGGACTGGGAGGAGTGGAGGCAGGGAAATAAATAAATAAATAAATAAATAAATAAATAAATAAATAAATAAGTGGTTTTCCTGAACCCATTTGACATTGGATAGTTTTACCAAAGTTTAGAATAATATACTTTTAGTGAAATATTCAATATCTAATTCAAATTGCACCTATGGTGAGATGTACACGCATCAAGCATTCAGTAAATTTCTCTGACTGCATAACGCAGTTATTTTCCTCTTGAGTGGATTCAATAACTTGAATTGACAGCTTTGAAAAGGTTGTCAAAGAGTATTTTAATGAATAGTCACAAGTCATTTAGAATCACCAGTATTGATTTATATGCAGCATGCTCAGCTCTCTTGAAGAGGTGAAGAATGACCCTTTATACAATTGGCTCCTCTGAACTCACCAAGCTCAGAATTTAAGGTTTAGTGAGGCATTTGCTGGTGCAAGATAATCTACCATCTTATTTAACTTTCCCAGTTAAGTGGAGGAAATATTACCCCTGGGAAAGAGGCTTAAGGGAAATTGATTTTCATGAGTACAACATATTAAACAAACAGGCAGGACTTGAATCCCTAATGGAAGGAAGTTCCAGGAGGATATTAATTTGAGCCACTGGAGCAGCAGCTAGACTCAGAATGCCCTAGAAGGTGGAGCCTGGTTCTATGTCAGAATGAATCATCCAGATGAGGAGGTCATGATGACCAGTCTTCTGGAGTGGAGGAAAAGAAGACAGTCAAGGTAAGAAATGTATATGTAGGTTTCTGATGATGGGGCTAAAAGGAAAATTCTATATTTGAACTGGGATATGTACAAGTCCCATCAGCAGTTACTGAAAATGCATAGGACATTCCATTCTTGCATGAATTCTATGATGGAAAACAGGAAAACACAAAGTGAGACGACACACAAAACAACTTTGGAGTAATCACCTACATGTCATAGTATAGTGGAGCTGCTGATGGGTTGTGTCATCACTGTGTATGGATTGTGTCATGACTTTATAGAAAATGCATGCATGCCTATGAGGTCATTTAATTATTATTCCTATTCTTCATTTTCTTTTTTTTCTATTCTTCATTTTATAAATTAAAAATTGACACAGCAAGCTATTAAGTTAGTTGCCCCAAGTCAAACAGATAGCATGCAATGGAGCCAGAACTCAGACTCAGTTCTGCCTGACATGAAAGCTTATGCACTTAGCTACTGTTCCTCTGTGACACAAATCCTCTAGCATAACAGTTCTCATCCTGTAGGTTGTAACCTCTTTGGGAGTCGAATACCCCTTTCACAGGGGTTGCCTAAGACCATTGGAAAACATAGATATTTACATTATGATTCATACCAGCAGCAAAATTACAGTTGTGAAGTAGCAGTGAAAATAACTTTATAGTTGGGGATCCCCACAACATGAAGAACTGTATTAAAGGGTCCCAGCATTAGGAAGGCAGAGAATCACTGCCCTAACACGAAGAACAGATACCATGTCAGTGTGAGTGTGGCAGCAGCTTAACATTTGTCATAGAGGGATAAGAATCTAGAAACAAGAATCTTCAAATAAAAAATGTTGAGTAGTGATGGCTAGAACCCTCAAATGTTATAGAGTAGAGGAAGTAGCAGAAAAAACTGAGTTTTCTCCATCAACCAAGTCAAATATCAGAGTGAAAACTAAAAGATGCAAGAAAGATATCCCTATTACTCAGATACCTACAATCACAAGGATCTGATCATGTAAGTATTAGAGTGATGGATTGGGACATGTTGGTTCCCTGCCATATAAATCAGTGGAATAAGTATAGGAAGTCTATCAAATGCACTTTCTTTCCCCTCAGGGCAAAAGGAACAAAAGAAACCAATTTTAAAAATGCTACTGGTTAAAAAGTAAAGTCATTAAAGCTTCACTTTGTCACTTTTATCCTTAGGATTACTACAGAAGGTTTTCTGAAATTCATTCGTTTCAGATATTTTGCTACAAACTCATATACATGTTTAGAATCAATATTTGATATCATATATATATCAGGTTTTACTAAATTATGTAGACTTCCTACATTTTAAGTGTAATATTTTGATAGTTGCAACCAAATGTAAAAACATATTTTCTACACTATTTTTCTTTTTTAAATTGAAAATAGATCTTTTGACACAATATACTTTGATTAGAGTTTCCTTTCTTCCCATCCTGTATTTTACCCAACTTATCCAGATAAGTTTTTCTATTTTCAGATTTAGGCTACAGATATGTCACATAATGATGCATCACATATCATTTGGTCCAAGACATTTTCTAGCCCGTTTCATCGTCTCTCATGTTAACAAATGGAATAGAACAGGAAAAGTATTTGGCATTAAAGAATGTAGTTGAATTAGAAATATCTGTCACCAGGGCTCAATAATGCTGATCTCCCAGTCCATTTCTGGGTGTCAATAATGTTTGGTTATAGCATCTCAGCAATCTCTGGCTCTACATCTCACGGTACAAAAATACAAATAACAGAATCATTCCCGTGGACACCAGGGTATTTCTAGCATTAATGTGCAATTCCTTTAAAATTGAGCTGCGTATAATATTTAAAAGTTCTTTTCAAGGAAAAAAAGAAACCTTTCTCCAAAATGTTCTACTGTGTGGTACAAAGTTGAATTATTCAAGAAAAACATTTGTTTTTGAGAGTTAAACAAAGTAGCCAACTTCCCTCTGGAATAGGGAAACTAATGCAATACCAGTCACGGATCTTTTCATTGCGCTTGCAAAGATTCTGTCTGTAGATAATTCGCCTGCTTTTCTCTCTCTCTCTCAGGTGTCCCTTTAGGGAAAAGGTTAATATGTATTTGGAACAAAAGCTGACCTAAATAGTGAGGATTAAGCTGCAAAGATGAACTTTATCTACTTGCCAGTGCTACCCTGATCTCTAGCATCCAACAAATTGCCCCTGATATAAGCCACTGACACTTTGAGTAGAATATATATCTAACAACACTTCAAGCTTATATTCTATCTTAATATGTAGAAGTCGGGTTTGGAGGAAGGAAGAATAGAGTACCTTACTGGTATAGATAAAAGCAATGATATACTTTCCTTCCATCAGCCAACTTTTGGTTGTTCTTCAAATTCTGTCTCACCACCTTCCTTTCCAAAAGGGTCTCCTGGATTGATCCTAGAAGATTGCAATGCCTTTGGGCTGCACATAGTCATTGATTCCTTACTGAAGTTCTGCACTTTGATTTTATGATTGTACTAATACAATCATTACTACATGGTGGTAGATGTGAATTTGGGGAGTTTAATATTGTCTTCCAACAGTTTTACCTTTTCATGATTATAATGGCATAGGAATACTAATAGTGAGATGAATCTTGATTAAGGAAAATGTCAAGGGAAGGGGTTCAGGGGACATTATTAATTAGCTTTCCTGTGTAGCTGGAAGCTAAGAACAAAGCTGTTTTCCATTGCATTTACTTAATGGTTCTATAAGAAAGCTGAACCCACTGTTCCTACTTAGTAAATCAGGGATAATGATACACTTAAATCACTCTACTAATTGTAGATCTTTTAGAACCTCTGACCATCATTTTTTTCATCCGTTCTTAATGGTAATAACTATAAATGAACATGAAGAAGACAGAAAGAACAAGACTAAAAGCATTCTGACCCCAAAGTGACTTCTGAGAATTGTTTCCTTGACTGAACCCATTCCATTGTCATCTACCTCTTTTATGTAAGAGTAAAATGAAATAAAATATGACTTTTGGGGGAAAAACAGGTAATTGGAAGTTCTGTGTAATTGGGTCGTTCTTAATGATGGCTAGAGGAGAGTGCTCACATTGAAGGTATTTGACAAGCCCCATCAAATTGAGCTCTCTTGTACATCATGTGCAAGATTGCTCCTAATATTTAGTTGCTAACCCTGGGCTTTGAGCAATTTCTGCAGGGTGAATAAAGGTTACACTGACCTATTCGTTCTCTTCCCTGGTTGTTTTTGGAAACAAGACCAATAATTTGTGATGCATTTGCTTAAGAGCTTGTGGTTTAGTCACTCTGAGAGTCTTATCTGTCAGAGCTAGAACTCTGTCTATCACTAAATGACTGACCAGTATGAGAGTAGAAACTGTCATCTCAGAAATGGATCAGAAACCAGTAGACCTGATGGAGCAGAAGAGAGAGAGAGAGAGAGAGAGAGAGAGAGAGAGAGAGAGAGAGAGAGAGAGAGAGGCACAAGAGATACTAAGGGGTAAGAGAAGAAAATGCCTTCTCCCAGTTGATCTTCCTATCTTGAAAAAGACATGCTTATCCATGCAGTTGCTAAAGCTAACTCTTGAGTTTCATCCTCATTTCCTCCTTGTACTTTCATGCCTGCTCCTGATGTATTCGCAGTACTTTTTTTTTCAAAATTAACCTTTAAGTGAAATACATTTAAGGAAGTGCAAGGACATCTTGTTCGTGCTGTACAAAAGCCCTAAAGATGCTCATCTTACCCCATTACAGCTTGTGCTTACCTGCCCTTTCTTGCTTGGACTAGCATATCAGCTTTCTCACGTCTTTGCTGACTACAATTCCCACATCTGACTATGCCTTACACATCTGATCTCAGCATAAAAACATAACTTTCACTTCAGTTGTATCTTCTTTAATCATACCACAAAAACTATGTCACCTCTTCCTGCACATTATTCTGTGTATCAAGGTCTTATATGTCTTCCTCAAAACACTTATCACAGTAACAGTTTTACATTTATTTGTCACAATTTCATCTGTTTTAATGCAGTGGTTCTTAACTGATGGGTCATGACCCCTTTTGCAAACCTCTATCTCCAGAAAATTACATTATGATTCATAACAGTGGCAAATCACTGTTATGAAGTAGCAATGAAAATGATTTCATGATCACCACCATATGAGGAACTGTATTAAAGGGTTGTAGCACTAGGAAGGTTGAGAACCACTTGGTTTAATGCCTACTTTTACCGCTAAAATATAACCTTAATAAACACTGGTACCATGTCCTCTTTGCTTTCGGTTTCATCCCTAGTGCATACCAGCTCAATAATATGATGCATACTATGTGTCCAAAGATGTGTGGTGAGAGAATGAAACAGCGAAACTTCTGAGCTTCTCTTTGGCATCTGTATTAATCTCTCTTCAGTGTAATAAAAGAGTAGATTTAGGGTAGCTAACGAGCCTTTGAATTTGGACACACCAAAGAAGACGCTTGTAAGCCAAAGGGAAAAATCAAGTTTATTCCATTATTAATTAATGAGACTTGGGATTGAGTGATAAAATCTAATGATGTTAATGTTGGTTCTGAATGCAGGCTGGCAGTCTCTGAAGGCAAAGTAAAATGGTAAGAGGACACTCAGTTTAATTCCCCAATTAGGGAGCAACTGTCACCTCCAGGGACAACCTTAGCTGCTGATTGATTTCCTTTATACACTGTAATCACTGTCAGTTCTACCTCAAGCAGTTCCAGTGTCCTATATTCCTCTATTATAGGTGACTCTTCCTTAGCATAACCCTAATAAACTAACATCTGGATTGGTAAAAAGGGTAGATTATGAAGAATTCCTTCATATTTCATAAATAAGATTCCTTTGAATAGCCAACTTGTTGAGTACAGTTAAACAAAGATTTCACATGCAAAAAAAAAAAGAGTTATCTGTAACCTTTTCCAGAAACAGTGTAATTACCCAAAACAAAGCAGAAAAGATGCCTGCTCCCTATTCCCTGGTTATAGACTGGGCTTCAACTTGAACACTGATGGAATCAGGCCCCTCCCTCTGGTTTTAGATCGTCTTATTTATACCACAGCACAGACTAATTTCTAATCCTATCACAGGGCCAGGACTAAGATAAGACAAGCACTTCACAAATGTGGGTCTCTGAGCACCATGAGGAGGCAAGTGGGGAAGGGGAAGCTGTATCCATGACTCACTGCTAACCCATCCCTCCTGCTGGGGGGAGCAAGGGAAGAAACCTCTTAAATGCACATCCTACTGCTTGTGAGTCATGAATGTCATTTTCATTTATGAAAGATGGAACATTATTTTTCTCTAACATTTCAAGTGAATAACTTTACATACATTTCCCCCCCCCCAATTTCCATAGGAATTTGATGCCCTGGACGCAATCAGCTACACATCCACAAAGCCTGGCAGAAACTCTTAGTTGTCTTAGAGGTAATTTAAGATCGATAAGTCTGAATCCCCTCTTCCCTCCAGTGATGTTAGTGAAATTCACCCTGATTTGGGGATGGTGGAGTTCAGCAGCAAAGAGTTGTCTGACTTGCTGTTGTTTGTGACCCACACTACTATTGAGTCTTAAATAGTGTTTCAGAGAGTCAGGTAAGCTAAGGGAAGCTAAGCTAAGGGAAGCCGTGTATGTGATGGCTGAGTAGCCTGATGTTCTTGCAGGATTCCTAAGAGAGGAGCAGAGGTTGTCTCTGATTCTTTTGCCTCTTTTTACTCCTACTTGGCTTGCCTTGTCCAGCTGTTCATCATCTGATGGTATGCTCCTGTTTTTGTTTTTGTTTTTTGCCTTTCTGAATCTGATTTATTTTGCTTAACCTGAGAATCTCCAGTTCAACCCATTTTTTTTCCTGCAAGTGACATGAGTGCATTCTTTTTTCCCAGCATACTTGAGTTTATATTGACATTTGATTTACTGTCACTACAAAGAAGTAACATAATTTACAGTACAGCATTATCCAAATCACATTAGAAAAGTATTTTTCCCTTAGCACATAAGAAAAGTTATTGTATGCTAAGCCATATTTGGTGAATGTCCCTGGGAGGCTTGCTCTTTCCTGTTGGGAAATGTAGGGGGTGGATCTGGAGCAGAGGGAGGGGGGGAATGGGAGGGGGAAGAAGGGCACACTGTAGTCAGGATATAATATATGAGAAAAGAATAAAATAAAATAAAATAATAAGTTGTTTTAAGATACATATTATATCTAGTAATACAAACTGTGTATCAATAGAAAAGTCAACATGAAAAGAAAGAATCAAATGGATTTCAGATGCTTGAAACTCTTTCCTGTATTCTTTAGTGATACAAATCAATAAATGCTATATTTTAAAAGTCAATCATTAATGTTGAAATTGTTTATATTATCATAGAATAATTTGTAATAGATGAGGTAAAGGACAAAAAGGGAAGTGTCTGTCAGTGTCACCTATATATAATATTTGCTTCCTACTATATGACTTTCAAAGGTAGATTTACCACCAGTTATGTCAAAGAAAAAGGTGGGAAAGAAAATCATTGGAGCCACCTCTCTTAAGGGACACTTAACTTGTGATCCCTTTCCAATCTTTATGATTTGAATGGGAAATGTCCCTTATAAATTTATGTGTTTTTCACTGAATTCCTAGCTCATGGCACTGTGTAGGGAGGTTGTGGAACCTTTAGGAAGCGGAGGCTCATGGGAGAAAGCCCGCAACTTAAAGCAGCCCTTCCATTTTATAATGTAGCCTTAGCTTGCTATCACATTTCTGCTTCCTAGTCCACTGAATGTGAGGAGAGGCACCCCAGCCACATGTTCAGGCCACCATTGAGTAGCCCACTGCTGTGCTTTCTCCATCCCAAACAACTGCATCCCTCAAGGTGTGAGCCAAAATAAGCCTTTCTTCCTTTTGATCATTTATGTCAATTCTTTCATCAAAGCAAGGAGAAAATGAAGGAATTCCACAGCTACTAGGTAAGTACACCTGCAGCTACTATGTAAGTACACCTCGTAGAACGTGTACAAAATATCTTCTAGGGGAGACATGACAGTAATTTGTGAACTAGACAGTATTTCTGGCGTTCCTGCCCCCCTTCAATAGTGTTTGCTCCTTTACCAGCTGCTTATACTTCTTCTCCTCAGATCTTGAGCCTGAATCTCCTAAATATGGGTAATTTGACCATGATAAAAGAATTTCTCCTTCTGGGATTTGGAAACCTCCATGGCTCACAGTTTTTCCTTTTTGGAACATTTCTTGGAATCTACATAATGACCTTACTGGGGAATATTCTCATCCTTACAGTAACTTCCAGTGACCGCAGCCTCCAAAGTCCCATGTACTTCTTCCTGTCCAATTTCTCCTTCCTTGAGATCTGGTATACAACCTCCATTGCTCCTAAGATGCTGAAGACCCTTCTCTCTGGTCAGGAGGCAATTTCTTTCGCAGGATGTGTGGCTCAGTTTTATTTCTTTGGCTCCATGGCCGTAGCTGAGTGCTTTCTCCTGGCAGCCATGTCTTATGACCGATACCTTGCTATCTGCAGCCCACTTCAGTACCCTTCTCTCATGAGCCTCCACACATGTATCTTGCTTGCAGGTGGATCTTGGCTGGGTGGCTTTATAACTCCTGTTGTCACTGTCACTATGACTTTCCAACTTCAGTTTTGTGCATCCAATGAGATCGATCATTTCTTTTGTGACCTTGCCCCAGTGCTGAAGCTAGCTTGCTCTGATCCCGAGGAAGTAGAAAAAGCAACTTTCCTCATGGCCTCCTTTGTCACCATGGTGCCCTTCCTGCTTACTGTAGCCTCCTATATAAACATTGTGCTTGCTGTCCTCAGGATACCATCAGCTGCTGGGAAACGAAAAGCTTTTTCTACATGCTCCTCCCACCTCATCGTCGTCACTCTGTACTATGGAACTCTGGGAACAGTGTATGCTATCCCCACAGCGACACAGGCCACAGCCCTAAACAAAGTCTTCTCACTGCTCTACACTGTGGTCACCCCCATGGTCAATCCCATTGTGTACAGCCTGAGAAACAAGGATGTTAAAAGGGCAGTGCAGAGACTTCTGAGTGAGTGGAAGCATGCAGTGAAGACTTAATGGCTTGCTCCGTCCCCAGAGTTCTTTCCTCAGCAGCTTGCACTTCTCTAAAGAGGGTCAGGTACTTGATTGGCAACTTAGCATTTCAAGCAACCACTTATCCCTTCTTCCACGAAATCACTAGCAGGGGAGGGACTCTCCCTTCAGTTTTTAGACTCTAATGCTTCGGGTGAATCCCTGAACAGAATGAGTAAATTGATCAAGATAGATATGTTTTCACCAGGCTACTCTACCATATATTGGTCCCCTTTAAGAGGAAATTAGAAACAACAAACTTGATCATTCATAAGAACCAAGATATAAAATCCCCTATGTTTTTTTTTTTGCTACAACCACACCAAACTTCCAAAATAGACTCAAAAGCAAGAAGTATCCATACTTGCCACATCTCCCCAACTAAATCTCATCACAGTGAGGAAAACACGAAGTTGTTCCAATAGGGCCTCTTTAGTTGAAGAGCAATATATTTCATCACCTATATCTTGCCACTTGCCTATGGCTTGAAGACAAGGTAATCTTGATTGGCTATCAGTTACATGTGTATATGTGTGGCTTAAATCTAATTTCTAATGCTACCTTGAGGGATACCAGAAGCACAGATAGCTATCTCCAAACCTCCACTTACAAAATGAGTTCAAGAATGCCAAGCAGTTTGGGAAACACTTTCCCAGCTGGTTCTTCCTACTCCCTTCCCGACCACCCACAGAGCTCCCTGTAGTACAGGGCCTAATTGTCTCTAATCTAGTTTTAACTTCTTGTAATTACCCTCAATTATGAAATAGAACCTTTAGAACACACTCCTTGTGGTTAAAACCTGGATCTAGAGTAGAAGTGTAATTACTGTTCAGCCTCTCAGGGGTTCTGCCTTCTGCTCAGATGCACAATGGAAATGCCTCATCTGCTCCCGCCACTTAGGAGTGGCTCTAAATACAGTTGAAGAATTTGTTTAGTGTGCTTGTCATTAGGAAAGATTAAAAAATATCTAATGTGCCCACATCAACTAAACCTAGAAATCTTTAACAGCTTCCCTTTGCCCTTATGACAAAGCCTAAAAGTTCCATGGAAGTGAATAGCAGACACCTGTTACAAGATCTCCCAACATGTAGCCTATCTTCTTCCCACTCCTGGCCTAAGAATGCATAATTTCAGCCAAAATATCAGTTTTTTTTTATTTCTTGTTCTTCAAATTCCTGTCTCCCTGGTGTGATGTTCCTCAAACCCACTTGCCTCCTTGGAACTTTTACACATTACATTATTTGTCTCCTTCCTTCTCTCTTTTGCTTTCTTTATTTTTCCTTTCTTTCCTTTTAAAAATGAGTCTGCATTGCTCTAAAACTTGCAGCAATGCTCATCCCTCTGTCTCTGAAGTGCTGGGATTACAAGTATGCTCTATTGTGTCTGGCCTCTTGTAATTTGGACAATCAATTGGTGCTACCCAGTCTTTGTATATATACTTTTAGAGCATTCTGGTTTATTGACTACAAGTTTTCACAACTACAATTATATATCTATATGAATGTAATATGTGTATATATAAACACACACATAGATAGATAGATAGATAGATAGATAGATAGATAGATAGATAGATATGTTCTACCTGCATCATAAATTTCACCAAGGCGTGATTCATGTGAGTTCAATTTTACTTCTAAAACTCTATCACCAAGCACAGCACTCAACACGGAATGATTTGTTCAATAAATATTTGTTAATAAAAAAACAAAAATGCTAACTAAAATCATTTCACTTGTTTGATAAAGCATACATTGCTCTCACTCAAGATATGATTATTTAATCTCCTTGTGGGTCAATTCATTCCATTCTGTTTCCCACACCACAGCGTACTCTAGGATCCACTGTCAATCACTCTAAAAATATGTGTGATTCTGTCCAGAACTGAAAGATTGCACATGCTGCAAGATAGCTTATCCCTAAAACTAAGAAGAATATTAAAGTGTGGGTCCTGCTCCCAATGGCAGTAAAGCTTCTATGCTGTATCCAAGTGCTCTGGTTGATGCTTTTGCCTACACAATGTGAATACTTTTTTCTCTATTTAGTGAAAAGTTATGTTAATGATTGGACAGAGTAATTAATAGTAAATCAGATCAAATTTTCATGTCTCTGTACAAGCCAATGAGAAATTATCTCCCATTAACCTGATCAGTACAAACTGTCATACTAGATTAGAAGAGCTACAGCTCCAATTTGTATGTTAACCCTCACTGCTTGGGCCAGATGGTTTGTTGGTACTACAGCATCTGCTCAGTGGAGAGAGAGAGAGAGAGAGAGAGAGAGAGAGAGAGAGAGAGAGAGAGAGAGAGA
>JAQHUG010000060.1:8543306-8575766 GCA_028555095.1 Dicrostonyx torquatus | reverse complement strand
GTGGAAACAAACAAGATCACCTGACAAAATTGGGAACATGTGGGTGGGGGGAAGGAAGAGTGGAAGGGAAGAGGGGGAGGGGTGAGGAGAACTTGAGGGATTGGGATTGTTGAGAAGTAGGAAGAACAGTGATGAGGAAAAGGAAAGAGATATCTTGATTGAGGGAGCCATTATGGGGTTAGCAAGAAGACTGGCTCTAGATAAATTCCCAGGAATCCCACAAGGATGGCTTCAGCTAAGACCTTAAAGCAATAGAGGAGAGGGGTCCCATCTTGACTTGCACTGTAGTCAGACTGATGAATGTGTTAAATATCACCATAGAACCTTCATCCAGCAACTGATGGAAACAGAGGCAGAGACCCACATCGGAGCACTGGACTAAACTCCCAAAGTCCATTTGAAGAGTGGAAGGAATGAGAATATGAGCTAAGAGGTCAAGACCATGATGAGTACACCGACTGAAACAGTCTACCTGAACTAATGGAAGCTCACCAACTCTAGCCGGACTGGGAAGGAACCAATATAAGTCCAAAACTAGTCCCTCTAAATGTGATTGACAGTTACATAGCTGAGAGAGACTGAGGGACCACTGGCAGTGGCACCAGAATTTATTCCTATTGCATGTACTGGCTTTTTGGAAACCCATTCTCTTTGGATCGATACCTTGCTCAGCCTAGATATAGTAAGGAGGGCCTTGGACCTTCCCCAAATCAATTTTCCTTACCCTCTCTGAGGATTGGATGGGGTGGGGTGGTAGGGTGTGAGGAGGGAATGGGAGCAGGGGAGGGAGTAGGAACTTGGATTGATATGTATAATGAAAAATGATTTTCATTTAAATGATTTAAAAAGAAAAGTTTTTTCTTTTTAAAAAAATCTGCAAAGACTAAAAAAAGAAAAAAATAGTAATCAAACATTTTCTACTTATACCCTAAAGGTAACATCTTCCATCAAGCAGCCTGTTCTAGTTCTATCTACAATTATTTCTTTTCAGGGTCAAAATTCTTCAAAGAACTGGCTGTACATAATGTCTTCTCTTCTTTTCCCTTTTGCCATCCATTTGTGCCACTCCAGTACAGCCTCACACCCATCACTACCAAGAATTTCTTTCCTGAAGTACTCAATGATGTCCAGGTTATCACATATAATAAACTGGTGGGGGACAATTTTGTATTCTGTCAATCATGTTTTAAATAAATGCTGATTGGCCAAGCAGGAAGTATAGGCGGGAAAACCAGACTGAAAATAAAGGTGAGAAGAGGAGAATTCTGGGAAGCAGGAAGCTCCCTCGGCACTCCTGCACAGTCTACTGAAGAGGTAGGATGTGATGTGCCAGCTGAGAAAAGGTACCGAGCCATGTGGCTAACATACATAAGAACAATGGGTTAATATAAGTTATGGGAGCTAGTAAGAAGCCTGAAATAATGGGCCAATCAGTGTATAACCTAATGTAGAATCTCTGTGTGATTTTCTTTGGGGCTTACTGGCTGTGGGGTACCGGGCAGGACAGAAACCCCAACAAGCCAGCCCTCATGTTAGAATAAACTTCTGTTTGTGGTAGCTTATTCCTCAGTTAAATAGCCTTCCTTCAGCACAATGTATCAGGTTCTTCTTATTGAAATATGCTCTTCTAAGTGCATGGTTCACTTCCTACCTCTCTCTCTTACCCTCATCTACTGGATATTTTTTATCTACACAGTGTCTAAGTGATGGAGTTTCCATGATCCTATTTGGAGTTGTTTTCTCCCTCTAAATTGTTTCTCCACATGATTGCACCCACTTTCATGATTTTAAATGTCACATACATGCTGATAACTTTCAAATTTATATTTTTCAACTATCTATCAATCCAGATTTCAAAATCAGTATATGTAGTTACCTACGTGACATTCACCACCAAATCAGAACATTTCTGTGTAAAACAGAATGTTTCATTTCTCCTCTCTCTTGTCCTTCTCGAGCATTCTATATCTCATTGAGTATTGCAAGTACTTATTCAATTCACAGCCATTGAAAATTAAGTTATTATTGATGTTTTCTCCACATACATCATCAAGAAACCTCATCAATTCTACTTTTGGATATATCAAATGCAGTTCAGTTTTCATCGTTGCTAGTATTCACCTAGCCTGCACTTCAGATTCCCTGACTGACAATATTGTAATTGTGTTCTAATTAGTTTAGCAACAGTTGTTAAATCTTTACCACTGTCAAAAATTATTCTTTGCCAAGCATCCAGTCAGACTAAAAATATAAAGTAGGTCATGTTATTCTACTAGTAACCATTCAAGAATTACAATCTCACAGTAAAGTCCAGTGAAACTCTGCATGAAACAGTTGCTTTCCAGTCTTAGCTCTAATACTCTCTCTTGTGACCACTACTTTCTAACCACACTTGTCTTTTTTCTTTTCCCAGAATACTCGAAAGTCTTTACAATTAAAGACCTTGATGTTAGCTCTTCTCCCCGCTAACCCACCCCATCTTTTAAAAAAACTATTTTCCATACAATATATTTCTATCATGTTTTCTCCTCCCTAAACTCCTTCCTCATCTCTCTAGCCACTCAACTTTCTTTATTTTCTCTCTCTCTCTCTCTCTCTCTCTCTCTCTCTCTCTCTTCCTCTCCCAATCTTACACTTACTCTTTGCCTCGATTATTCTTATTTGTCCTTTGGCTCTCTTTTCAGATGCTCTATCTTCAGAGAATCCTTCTCTGATATTCAACACGATCCAAATAAATTACCCTTGTACTGTGCCTTCCTAGAATCCTGCACTCTTCTTTCACAGTGCTTATAACAGTATTGACCACTTGAGGGGTTATTATTATATAGGTGATATCTGAAATCACAAATGTAATAACAGTTTTAATAGTTTAGTAAGGGTAGAAAAGCACTCAGCAATTAACTCAAAAAATGTTTGCTCAGGATCGCCTATTGGGTAAGCATTCTTCTGGGTATAGAAAACACTGTAGTAAAATTCATAGTGGTATAAGTATACCTAGCAAGACAAATCCAGATATGCTTCAGAAAAAAAAAGATCTTGAAGGGTAATGGTGAATCCAATAAGTATCTTGGTTGTATAAATTAATCTAGAGTGCTCGCTTCAGCAGCACATATACTAGAATTGGAACGATACAGAGAAGATTAGCATGGCCCCTGCGCAAGGATAACAAGCAAATTCGTGAAGCATTCCATACTTTTAAAAAAATTAATCCAGATAATATGACAATTCCTTAAACATTGGCACATTGTGACTACTACAGCAACAGGAGAACATCATTTGGATCTACAATGTGATAAACGAAAAAATGTGATAAATGAAAAAAGACAGGCAAATCTTTCCATAGAAGATGATGATGAAACTAGGATCAAAACATTGGAAATATTATCTAGGCATTATAAATAGTGTATGTGTATGAGTAACTATTTACAACAGTGATACAGTAAATTGTAATGATGCAGCCTGATAGGAAATGATACTGGAGGAGACAAGAGTAAAGTCATGGAAAATACTGAGTCCCAAGCTGAGAAGCTTGTATTCCATCCTATATAAATGTCGAATGTCTCCTATGCTAAGTGCAACTTCAAATAACTCTCTTTCTCTGTCTGCAAAGAGTTTACAATCTCCTGGGAAGATATAACCTATGCACAAAATGTGCAAACAGTAATGCTACACATCAAAGAAGAATAAAGTCCTTCTCTGGAGGAAGGCCTAACATAAAGTCAGTCATAAAACGTTCTAAAAGAAGGTGAATCTCATGTGCTTTTCTTTTTGCCTATATGTCCCACTAAAATGCTATTGGGCATTTCTATTAGGTTATTTCAGACTAATAAGTTACTTTTAAAATTAAGGTAAATAGAAGCCTTGGAGCTTCACTTTGAAATTTTGTGGGTAGTTCTTTCAAGATCTACATAGTCTACAATGTTAAAATGTAAGTTTTTAACAATTTGACACTATGGCTATTAAATAATATTATCTTTAAGCTTGGAAACTGTTCACATTGCTCATTATTCTCTTCTTAGCATGCAGCACAATTCATGGATAATATTAGCCTTTCAGCAAATATTTTGATTGAATAAATGTATTCTCTCACTTTTTCGAGCATGATCCCCCTTTTTTATTTTTCTTCTCTTTTGAAGCGTGTAGCTTTATTATGCTATTTGATAACATTCTGCAATTGGTAACAAAGACAGAAAAAATAGAAGCACATGTGATTCCAATGAGAAAAACTCAGGTATATACCAGTAAAAAGAAAAAAAAAACTAAGAGAAGAGCAGAAAGAGAATGAAAATACTGTAGGTAGCTATAAATGTTAAGGGAAATTCAATCTAGGGGGGGGGATGATGTGCTTGTAGCAATACACATGCCTGAGACATTGCTGTAAGTGCTTAAGACACATTTCTGATTGGCTAACTTTCCTAGTACCAGGCAATACATAAGCTGCTGGAGGAGAAAAAAGCTCCTACCTAGCTGTGAACCTCATGAGTTATAATAATGAGCTAGCTGTCAAGATATGCCCACCAATACAATAATATAACTATTACGGGGTAACTAGCTACTATCTGATTGGATATGAGGCTTGGTCTACAAGAAGGAATTTATTCCTGATAATATACACCTACTCAGGAACCTATGGTTGGAGAGGTCATGGGCCTTAGAGAAGAATCAACTACTGTTGTTATGTTAAATGAACATAGTATCAAACTAAGTGTTAATGTTTATGTGCATAAATTTACATGCATAACTACATGCTCTCGGCCTTCCATCAGCTTTCTATTCTTTCCTTTTTCATTAGATGGTGGTTAATGCAGAGACTCACAAAACTCAAAGGATGGAGAATAAGTGAATGGAATGGCATGTCACCCTCTCCAAGGTTCAGGAAACATCAAGAAAAGAAGGAGTGGAAAGAATAAAACAGCCGGTTTGGGGAGGAGTGCAACAAAGCAGTGTCTTTAGGGCACCACATGGTGGTTATAACTCAGAGCACCCATAAAATATCAAGTCAGTCAAAGTGGCAACATAAATTGGGGAAGGGCTAATAAAGTCCCACCCATCACTGGGAGATTATGAGCAGTTAGTGGATGCCGGGAAAGGGCTATTAGTTTCATTTTAAAACTATAATATTTTTATTCATTTTTGAAATTTTCATGCATTTATAGAAGTTATTTTGATCATAGTCATCTATCACTACCTTCCCCCAACAATGCTATCTAGTTCTCTCCATCCTGTCTCCCTCCCAACTGTCATTCATTTTTTTTAATTGATAACCCTCTGCTTTCAATTAACCCTCTGTTGTCTTCATATGTATGGGGAGGGAGCACCTACTGAGGCACGGGAAACCTACTAGCAGTCATGTGTCCAAAACAAAGTGACCCTCCCTCCTTTAATAACCATCCACTGTCAATAGCTCCTCTACCAAGGGTGGAGCCTTGGGATCTCCTCCCAAATTCATGCTGAAATTTTGATGGGCTATCTTGATAGTATGCAGATTTTGTGTAGGTAAGCACAAGTGTTATGAATTGATATGTGCAGCACTCACACCGTGACCAAAGTCCGCATTTCACAGCTCTCCTCTTCATTAGCCAGTTCTTAAATTCTTTCTTCCCACTCTTCTGTTTGTTCCATAAGCCTTCGTGGGGAGTGAAACAGATGTCCCATCTATGGCTGAGTACTCCCAGTTTCTTATCTCCCATAAACACTAATGTGGCTCTGTATTAACTACTACCCACTTCAAAAACAACTTTCTCCAATCAACGTTGGAAACAACACAAATCTACAGGTATAGGGCAGGATGCCTTGCCCTCTCAAGATTGGAGGGGGTCGGGGAGGATGTGTGGAGGGAGTGGGAGGGAAGTGGGATGAGGGGAAGAAGTGGGAATTTGAATTGATATTTTTTAAAGTAATAAAATAATAAAAAAGATACATATTTTGAAGACACTTTCACAGCATGACAAATTTAGGTAACAACAATGGGCCTTCTGGGACCTAGGATTTCCCCAGTCATGAACTTTTTGCTGTGTTTACTGTGCCAAACATAAAATTCATCCTGTGGAATGGACCTCATATCCAGTCAGAAAGCAATTGCTTAACTCATAACAGGCATATCATCAATGGTCTCATGCAGCTCTGAACATTATATGCTACAATACCAACCTGTCTGACCAGATGTGTCAACAGGGGTGTCATTTTCTTCAATGGTATAGCCATTGATAAGCTGCCAGCAAACATTTCTCCATTCATACTCTTGCAAGCAATCAAATATAATTAAACCCAGTGGGCAATAAATAAATAAGTAAATAAATAAATAACGGGGGCTTGTTGGAAAGAAGCACTTCAGCAGAATACAGAAAGGGGATGAGAGAGATATATGGGGTATAAGTGGACAATATTCAGCATGTACACATACTAAATTTTTCAAGAATAAAAAATACAAAAAAATTCATTATCACCTCAATAGAACCAAAATATGGACTATCCCTTTTGAATTTTATTAACACTTATTAATTGTACATATTAACTGGTTTTAGTATTTCAATAAATGGTTATGAAACACAAGAAAAAAATGTTTTTACCTCCTACATTGTGGTCTTGGCAACATTGGGTGCATCAATTACATATCACGTGCCTCACTACACATTCCTTCCTATAAACTAGCAAGTATTTATTCCCTATTGCAGTGTAAATATGCTCAAGGAAAACTAGATTGTAACAGGAGGGCCTGCTTATTGGGGTTTCTGTCCTGCCCAGTTCCCATAGTCATTAGGTCCCAAAAAATCAAACAGAAGGTCTACATAAGTTTTAAAACTGATTGGCCCATTATCTCAGGCTTCATATTAGCTCTTATAATTTATACTAACCCATTATTCTTATCTATGCTAGCTACATGGCTCAGTACATTTTCAGTGGTGCAGGTCATATCCTGATTCTCCAATGTCTGGACAGGGCTGTGGGGGTGACACTTCCTTCTTCCCAGAATACTCCTGTTCTTCTTGCCCCACCTCTACTTCCTGTCTGGTTGTCCCACCTATATTTCCTGCCTGGCTACTGGCCAACCAGCATTTATTTAAAGCATAATTGACAGAATACAGAATTGACCCACACCAATTCCCCCCCCCTTTTTTTAGAAAACAAGAACATCCATAGTCCATTTTTTGGGAATGTGAGCGTAGTTTTCCAGGCTACTTCCTGCTGGTGGGGGGCACTGATAATCTTATGAGGACCTCAAGAAAATTTAGAATTATGATCAAGTCCTGACTTGAGTATCCTGTGAGGCTTGAGCATCTCAGGCAGCATCTTAAATCCGTTCTGGTTGTAGAACTCTGACATCTGGGCCACCTGTTCCTCCCAGAGATTTCTCAGGTGGTCTTCTTTGATCAAACCTGATTTTTCTTAACTCAGAATGAATCCACAGCCTCTCATTTCCTGTGAAAACAAAAATAAAATCTCTTCTCCAAAGTAACATACCTTTTGACTTCAATTTTGAAGTCAAGGTATTTTCAAAATACCTATCTTGGATTAATTCAGCAGCATTTATAAACAAATATCTTTTAGCAGCTGTTGCTCCTTCCTCAGCATCCAAACAATTCAAAGACAGCATAATAACATATAGTATCCAGATTCTCTGTGTGTTTTCCATCTTTATGCGGCTTTATTTTAAACTCTATTTCTTTTATTTTTAATTTTTGGCTTTTTGAGACAGGATTTCTGTGTACCTTAGTCCTGGAACTCACTCTGTAGATCAGATCCACCTGTCTCTGCCTCCCCAGAGCTGGGATTAAAGGTGTGTGCTACCACACCTTGAACTCACAGAGGTCAGTCTCTTAAATGTTGGGATTAAAGGTATGTACCACCACACCCAACTACTCTCTTCCTTTCTTTTTATTTTAAGGACTTTAACCTTTTACTTTTCTCTCCCAAGCCAGCATATATTTTTAACACACAGTAAACCATTTAGAGGTTTTTCTTTTAATCTTGCTTTACTGTATATCTCTTTTTCTGACTACATGAGTCTTTAATTTACCAAGCAAAATGGGTAGGATTAAAGCCGTGCCTTTGATGGCTGGATCCAGCTCATTCCTTAGATTTCTGAAATTCCAGCATCAAAGCAGAGGTACCAGCTGTAGCCATGTTTATTGACACAACTCTATGGCGTTTCAAGGTCCTTTCCAGCAAGCAAACTGCAGCAGTGTGCTCACAAAACTCAAATGCTTCATAGTCAGACTGCCTGCCTGAAAGAGTCAGAGTTTGCCCTGATAAGATGGCCCAGAAAGCCAGCGTTTTAAAAAAGCACAGCTTTTTTCCTGCCAAGGCTGAAAACCAAAAAGCATGTGGTCAGCTTTTTGTCAATACTATGTAAGTGTTCTGTGGCAGGGGCTCTTAAAGGAGCTGCAAGGTTTTGCAGCTAATGCTGAGTCAGAAAGCCTCTCTTAAATGAGAGCACTTGCCTCTAGCAAGCAGAGCAGACCTGAGAAATTGCTGCTACCAAGAAGCCATGCTTTATTCTTTTCTGCCCAGAATTACTTCCCAAGCTCTGTCAGGCTTTATGTGAATGCAGTTGTCCATGGGGGTACAATTCTGTAACAAGAGGGTCTTCTTGTTGGGGTTTCTGTCCTGCCCAGTTCCGATAGTCGTTAGGTCCCAAAGAATCAAACAGAAGGTCTACATAAGTTATAAAACTGATTGGCCCATTAGCTCAGGCTTTGTATTAGCTCTTATAACTTATACTAACCCATTAATCTTATCTATGCAGCCACATGGCTCAGTACCTTTTCAGCAGGGCAGGTCATATCCTGCTTCTTTGGTATATGGACAGGACTGTGGAGGGGGGGTACTTCCTTCTTCCCAGAATACTCCTGTTCTCATTTCCCCACCTCTACTTTCTGTCTGGTTGTCCTGCCTATACTTCCTACCTGGCTACTGGCCAACCAGCATTTATTTAAAGCATAATTGACAGAATACAGAATTGTCCCACACCACTAGATTATTTCAAGTATATTAAGAAAAACTCATCCTTGAAATAGTGATTTGGGGTCTTAGCATATATTTGGAGTTACAATAATTATAACCTACTCTATTTTGCTAGCCTTACTAAGACTTCCTTGGTGATTGGAAGGTTGGTTTTGCTTCAGATTGCTATCATTTCGATCGCTTAAATGAAGCTAAAATCATGCCATTGAATTCTTAATTTTCTTACAGCTTCCTTGACATCTTTGTTTTTGAGGCTGTAGATAAGAGGGTTACACATAGGAGTGACAACAGTATAGAACAAAGAGAAGGTCTTATTGAGAGCTGGCACCTGGGCAGCCAAGGGAACAGCATAGACCAAGATTAAAGTTCCATAAAACAAAGTCACAACTACTAGATGAGAAGAACAAGTAGAGAATGCCTTTTGCCTGCCAACAATGGAAGGGATATAGAAGACCACAGAAAGAATCTTCCAGTAGGAGGCTAAAGTTAGTCCAAAGGGAATCAGGGTTACCAAGGATGTTAGACTCATGCAGACTAGATTAATCAGGTGGGGATCGGAGCAGGAGAGCTTCTGCAGAGGCTTCAAGTCACAGAAGAAATGGTCAACTTCATTGCCTCCACAGAAAGTCAAGCTAGATAGCATAGCAGCCTGGAAGGCAGCTGCCACTGAGAAGCCACAAAGCCATGAGCCAATTGCTAGTCCCAGACTTAGGGTTCTGTGTAATAGTGTTGTATAGTGCAAGGGCCAGCAGACAGCCAAGTACCTGTCATAAGACATTACTGCCAGGAGATAACACTCAGTGCTTCCCAGGGCCCCAAAGAAGTATAGCTGAGTTATACAACCTACCATGGAGATTGCCCTATCTTCCCGAAGTAAGTCAACCAGCATCCGGGGTACAATGTTGGATGTATAACAGACCTCCAAGCCTGAAAGATTTGCTAGAAAGAAGTACATTGGAGTCTGGAGTCCTTGTTGGGTGCATACCAGCGCCACAAGAAGAAGGTTACCAGAAACTGTGACTAGATAGACAATGCCAAATACCAGGAAGAGCAAGGGGCTCAGTTCCTTGAGGTCTCCAAACCCTAGTAGAAAAAACTCAGTTACCACCATAGTGGTATTTCCTGGTTCCACTGCAGGCATATGTTCCTGAGACAGTCTTCTTAGTTTCTCCATAGCAGTATGTCAGATCACTCTACAGATCCCCATGTGATCCAAGTCTGTCAGTGATAAGAGATGTGAACTGGTGGGGCTGGGTTATTTTGAGTCTGGTTCTTATCAGAACCAGTTAAATTTGCCTTTGGGAAACTTTCTAGAAATTAACTGTCATCTGAGCAAAGTATGAACCAAGAATGAGGAATCCAAAGAGAAAGAACCGCCTAATAAAAATCTATTCCCCACCCTAAAGAAAAAAAGTTATACTGTGAGCAGGTTAACATCTGTAAATCTAAAATAGCAAGTTGATACTCTCAAATTCACATTCAAAGGAGATAATAGAGACCGACCATGATTAGAATCTGTTGCTTGCCAGAAGAAATGTACAAGCAAAATACCAAGAAATAGTGGCCATCAAAACAGTGCATATTTGTGGCCTTCTTGAGTAAAGCATGGAATAAAGAGTGAAACGCCATGACTGTTGCGGAGAAACATTCCATCATTGCTATGGGACCATCCGTGTTTGTTTGGAAATGCCATCCCTGATGCAGTTGCTTGAGAGAGTACGTTGCAGGAAACTAGGTGTATACCCTGAAGGAGAACAAAGGCTTTTATTTTCCCTAATACAATATTTGTATTAGTCATTTGGGAATTTCATACAATGCACCCCAATCACACTCATTTCCAAATCCAAGGATTTTTATTTTTAAATATTTCCTCAAAAATGCTGGAGTTTAGGCTTGGGAAGGAAAGTTTTAAACCACCACTTAGACTCATATTACACATATCTAAACAAACACATGCATGCAAGCACTTACAAATACACATACATTTTGATGCAATCACACATTCAAAGAGAAAAGGCACATATACAATCTTTGTTCTCACTTCAAATTTGGGTTTATGAAGTCAGTCAATTGGAATATTGCTCCACAGGACTTGCCTGGCATTTGAAAGAAAATGACTATTAGGTCACCAGATCTAAATAAACAGGCTTTCCATATATATCAGCCACAAGAGAAAAGAAACTAATCTATTTCTTCAACTTTGTTATTGGTTTGCTTGAGAAGGCAGTGCTGGGATAATGCTGAAGCACATGGCCTTCAAAGCAACACTGTCTGGACCAAATTTCACCCTCTCAATTACTGACTGTGTAACTTCAGCCAAGTTACTTGACCTCTCTTGAGCCTCGGTTGTTTTATTTGAGAAAAACATGCTATTAGGGGAATGCCTGACAAATAACAATACTAAATGAGCATTAAATTTCCATGTTTACATGGAAAAAGTATTGAGAAAGCATTCCCATGGAAAGATTAACCATCATTACTAATCACTACATAGTGAAAATTTAAAAAGTAATATAAATGCATAGAAGGAAAATTGCTTCTTTTTTACTACTTTAAATTTTTATTTAAATTTATTTATTTATTGTGTATAAATCTGTACCATAGTTCACGTGTGCAGATGAGGGGACAATTTGTGGAAGTCTATTCTTTCCCTTTTCCACATGAGTCGTAGGAATCAAAAGAAGGTTATTGGGCTCAGCAGCAAGTGCCCTAATCCACTGAGCCATCTCACAGATGCTTTTATTACTTCTTCACTACTAGCCATCACTACTTAATTTTAACACTCAATTTAACCTCAAGATATTTTCAAATGCCATTAATGTAAACTTATGCAACTCTGTAAGGCTTTGATGAGATCACGTGTGTAAAGTGCCTGCCATTTAGAAAATATTCAATAAATCATGTCGGAACAATACTAACAATTTTCCTGGATCATCAAATGAACATGTAGCAGAGTGGATATGCACAGTTCAATGTGACTTAAATGGGCATGACCTTTCCATACAATTGAACATAATGCCTACTATAATTTACTTGTGTGTGTATCTGCATGTGTGTTCTATGGTTTTGAGCAAAGGGACTTTAGAAAATTTTTCTCTGAAAGAGTTAAAAGGCAAACTCTCCACAGTGCTCTTGTACCTTTTAGCTAACTTTTTTCTTCCATCTCCATTATGTACCAGTTCCCCCACCACCAACACACACAAGCTGTGGGCACCCACACTGTTCTCTTTGTTCTTTTGGCTCTCATTCTTGTCCAGCTCCTGACCTTTGATTCAACCTCCTCCTTGAGGAGGAACTCTGGGTTTTCATTGGATGTTCTCAGCACAGGCTCCTCTTCAAAAGCTTTGGCTGACTCTCATTCTCCATGGTTTTTTTCCAAAACCGAGGCTACCATAAACCATTTCTTTTAGAAATAAATCCTTACCCAGTTCTGCTGCCACCTTCCCTTCTTTCTGAACATATTTTGTTGTTGGCTTGTGTCAGTTATCACAAACACCATATAATATTAATACATTAAACTTAATTCTAATAATTTTCTTTTCTAATCCATGAAATCAGAGAGGTCTCTCTTTTATTCACTAATGAATCCCCATTTCTTAGAATATTGCCTAATAGGGAGGAGACAGAATGAATATTTCCTTTATAATGTGATAAGCTAGTATGATAGGAGAAATAGGACTTTGTCTTTTGAGTGAAACAGAACTATGTTCTTATCTCAGGAAGATCCCCACATGGGACCTGGAACATTTCATTATGTTCAGTGTGCCTCTGTGTCCCCATCTGTTAACTAGGAAGCTGCACAGACCTCTTATATCTCTAAGTCTCCATTTCCTGTTCTAGAACATGGATTTAAAAACTTTTTTATTTCTCGTAAAGGCTGGAAAGTAACATTTAAAGATCTGGGAGTCAACCTTAGTATTTGTCATACGTATTTTTTAAATGCTATGATCTTTAGGAAGCAGCATAGATAATAAAAAATGAAGGGTGGTGGTGGTTATGTTCTACTGAGAAATTATTTACAGGCTGGCCAGATGGCTCAGCAGGTAAAGGTGCTGACCTCTAAGTCTGACAACTTGAGATAAATCCTGGTACCTGTTATAAAAGGAAAGAACAGAAGTTTTCCTCTGACTCACACACACATGAAATACACAGTAAAGTTTTTAAATGAAACGAAGTTTAAAATGGTCTGAGACCTCTTATAGCTGATTATATGCATAGTTGCCTATCAGAAATCCATGGTCACCTTTGCAGTTGGGTTTAACCAATGAGATACGAACAGAATGAGATTTGGAGCTTCTAGAATGTTCCCAAAACAGGAAGGTCTACTGCCTGGCATGAAGACCCATAATTAGGAGTCTTATCATGCAGATAAGCATATTCCTATTTTGTCTGATACTGAATATCCTGAGGTCCTTTTACAGCATCTTAACTTACCTTAACAAACAAGTAAGTTTACCTACCTTCAGAGATATTATGATTACTCAGTGCAATAGTCCTTGCAACACACTTAATATCATAGTTAGCACAAAGTAAACAGGTTTCATTATGATATCTATTGCTAGTAACTTCATCTTTTCCATTTGTTTCCCATCTGTGGTATATCCCAATTTTCTTGTGTGCTTCATCATGACAACTCAGTCAGCAGGTAGGAGTCTACATATATGGTGGTGGTCCCATAAGATTCTAGTATAATGCTGTAACCATCTTAGTTCATGTAAGCATAGTTTATGATATGACATAATAGTGGAATCACCCAGTGATGGAATAGGCAGCAGAACATTTTCACATTATTAAGTAACATGACTTCTAGTGTATCCACACTAGATTTGAGTTCATGAAGTCAGGTCTGCGAGGGACTGGCCCATCAACTGAGACAGTGTGCCTGATCTATTGGGAGCTCATCAAATCCAGCTGGACCAGGACTGAATGAGCATATGACCAAACCGGAGTCTCTGAATATGGCTGCCAACGGGGACTGACTGAGAAACCAATGATAATGGCACAGGGACCTATCTCTTCTGCATGCAGTGGCTTCTTGGGAACCTAGTCTATATGGTTGCACACCATATTACGCCAGGATGGAGTGGGAAGGGTCTTGTCTTCCCACAGGGCAGGGTACTGTGCCCTGCCTTAAGGAAGCAGGGGGAGGGAGGAGGGATACTGGGGGAGCGGGAGGGCAGGGGACAAGGGGAGTAAATATAAATTTCTCTTTTAACAATAAAAAAAATAAAATAACAAAAAAGACTCAATGCTTAGACAGGTTTAAATAGCTCTGAGAAGGTTTTCTTCATGGACTCAACAACTTCTCCCTTATATAGAAAGGGAAATTAAACCAAATTATCCAGATTTTCCTTTGTTCACACAATGAAAATACCATACTTGGTTAAATACGACTTTTTACATTCTTCACAAGCTAGATAAGGAACCAATATTCAAACGGGTTTATATGGCTGGAATATTTGGCAATATTTTTCTGAATTTCTGGTTGTCACTACCTGAAGGGGTCCCACTACTTGCATCTATGCATAGAGGCCAGGTAGCTTGCTCAGTTATCTACAGTGCACACAGGACAATGCCAACAGAACATATTTTCTAGTCTAAAATATAAATGATGTCACTTTAAAGGCACCTTGCCCTACAGGTACATACACAGGGAGAATTTCCAATTTTTATACAGATGCTTCCAGAAAATCAATCTGCTAATACTGTAACTCAGGTTGAGGAATTATTCCAGCTCTACTTTCTTGCTTCTTCTTTTATACATTGCTTCTTCCAAAGAGAAAGATCTACCTGACCAGCCACTTGAATTTGAGTAAGACTGTCATCAGTTTCCTCTCTGAAATTCCAGAGCACAGCAGAAGAGAGTAGATAAGACATAGAAGCTGGGGTGTTGTCGTGGGTTCTAATTAATACCACTTAGTAACTGAGCAGCTACTTATATGGTTATTTAACACTTTGGGAATTTCTGGCTACAGCATATTTAGTTGAAAACATTTTTACATTATATAAGCATATTTTTGTTAATACTTACAATAGAATGATCAAAAGAAAAATTTTGAGTGTAAAAATATGATAAAATTCTGTAGGCAAAGTAGACATGAATATATATTCCAGAAATAAAGTCAAAGGTTGGTGGTAAACACTTGACTTATGAATTTGTCTATTTATATTTTAATACGTGATGGTGTGTGTTAAACCATGATCATACCCAGTTGGAAATCACTGAAGATGTTCAAAGAATGATGCAAGAGTTTAATTTTAAACTGCCAATATTTACAAGGTTAGAGAAAGTATACAGTGTGTACATCTATTTGAACTCACCCTGAGAAGAATTTCCAGGCATCAATTTAAAAACGTGCAGGGACAGGGCAGAGTAAAGTACAAAGTTGAAAGAGCCAGGTTACTGCTGAATCCCCTCTGTGTCCTTTCCTACTTGATGAAAAAAAAAACAGAAAGAGGAAAAAACCCAGTCACATAGAGATGTGATTAAAACGCAGCAGCAAGTCTTACTGCACAAGACTACCTCTCTCCAGCCCCCACTCATCCTGCCAGCTAGCTTCAAAATGTTTTTTTCCCTGTTCAAGAAGTTTTTCATGCTCCCCAGCCTTTTTTTCAAACTAATACCTATTTTTCCCCTTTCATCAAATAATGACTCTCTTAGTCATCACTGCAGGTTTCCTGGACTTGTACAACCTGCTTATGACTCAACCTGCTTTTAGCGAGTGGGCCTCTAGATACAATCCATGATTATTAGGCAGAACGTTGAAAAATAAATTCAAAAGAAAAGAAGTTTTAAAATGGAGCTATAGGGTTTCATGTGTATGTGTGTGCACACACATGCCTGTGCACACACAGAATCTGCAATCATGGAGAAGTTATCCTCCCATGCTGGGACAGCTATTGAAAAAAATAGATGTCAGTCAAGCAAATTAATCTTATTTCTTGTTTTTGATGGCAAGTTGTGAAATTAGTGTGTGTTCAGTTGCCAAGGGATGAAAATTAAGATGCATATTCAAACATAAACACACACACATACACACAAAGAGGGAAAGACAGAAACAGAGATAGAAAGACAGAGATACAGACAGAGAGAGATAAAGCCATGCAGAGAGACAGGGGCAGAGTGAGCAGATGGTGGAAAGGCAGTATGGAAAGAAGGGTACCCCTGATGTCACTCACCAGCTTGATCCTGCATGCATACTGATGTCAGGGAACACAAGCTTAACATAGAAATGGCAGACAGCAAAATGGTTCACACGCACCCGGAATGGTTTACAGAACATAGCACTACCCTGGGTTCCAGACCAGTAAATGTCAACCAGTTCCCTAGAAATCTGACCCTCCACTTGATCCCTCCTTGTCAGAAAGCAACTTATCTACACCTTGAACCAAGGGAAGAGATCTTCCCTTAAGCCCTTCCCAACAACCAATGTACAGATAGCGATTTTGCATTCCTGTTGATCCTTTAGAAGCTGTGTGGCCTTGAGTGATATCGTTAACCTATCTGAGATACAGTTTCTTGATCATTAAAATAAAAATAATGTTATCTTCCATAGCAAATGTACAAAATGAATGGTGAGGCTTTAATGAGATCATTGTAATGTTATTTAAAGTACTATACAAAAATACATTAAAAGAATCATGTTATTAATGTTAATATTTCCTTTTCATTTATTTCTTATTTTACGTGGGAAGTATACTTGCCATGGCATTGTGTGATGGTTAGAACAACTAGCATTCTGGGGATTGAACTAAAACCACAGGTTCAGTAAGAAGCCTTCACATGGTTAGCCATTTCCTGAGAGAGAAGACCTATTCTGGGTTTGATAAGCTGTAATTATTTGAAACAAATCAAAATTAGAGTCCCTTTCAATTCTACTTTGATGGCCTGCTCACTGATTTCCTGCAACTTGGACCTGCCTTTTTCTGGATGTAACCTTTGCAATCATTGAAGAAGTTAATGCGGTCCTATTCACCCTCAAATACCAATCAGCTGAGAAGCGCTTTTATAGAGTGAAAAACTCCATCAGCAGTGGCCTCATGCTCTGTTCTCCACATTATTGTTTATGTGACTGATGTCTATTGCCTCCTTTGGAGGTTGGTAATTCATGGAAATCATGAGTCTGGAAAAGTGAAAGGAAATGTTTGGATTTGCTCTTGTATTCCCCATGCCAGTCAACACTTAACACCCGTTTGATGTGGCTGAAAGTCTGTCATAGATGGTGTATTCTGTAAGCATGAGAGCCCGAGTTCCCACATCCTGTCCCATGGTGCACACTGGATGGTGCATACCTGATGATGCCCAGGACCCAGACTCATAATTCCAGCCCATAGTGACAGAGTATCTGGCTTTATTTCTCTTCTCCCATAAACCATTAGGTTTTAGTTGAAGAGATGGCTTAGTGGTTAAGAGCACTTGCTGCTCTTCCAGAGGACCTGAGTTCAATCCCCAGCACCAACATGGCAGCTCACAACTATCTGTAACTCCAGTTGCATGGGATCCAACATCCTCACACAGACACACATGCAGGCAAAACACCAGTGCATACTAAATACCAATAAATAAATAATTAAAAATAAACCCTCAGGAGCCACTGTCAGCAACTGATGTATGTTCTCTCCCCCTCCCCCTCTCTATCAAGGATTGAGGCTAGAGGGAATTAGACAGACTTATTCTAATTTCTCTTTCAGACCAACTGGTGATGAACCACATATGTCCTTATTTGGTTCTAATTTTGCAGTTCCAAATTCATAACAAAAAACTTTTTTAAATGCAGTGGGAAAGAATATATTCTCCAAAGTCAAAGAAAGAAATACCCTGCTGTGCATTTCCAGACTCATATTAAGAAATAGTTTGTTTGTGTCTATTCTCCATTCTTGCTATGGTTGTTTGGTTATTTTTCCCTTTGTGATGCTTCCTTGTCTTAACTAAGCACTGCTCACCTCCTCTCCACAATGCTGGTGAGCAGAGCGAGCAGGGGAGTCCTTGAGCTGTTCAAGCTGCAAGGCCCTGTCAGGGGTGCCTCGGTTCCATTTGTCTTTGTATGTCAGTTTGGTCTTCTACAGTCTAAAAACAAATCTCTTCTTTTGCAAAAATATTAAATACTTAAAGTTAAAGAAAACTAAGAAATATGACCAGTAGGGCATTGTGTATAGAGGATAGAGAAACAGTAATGCTGTAAATTGCCAATCCTGTGATAGTAAGAGTCTATGCTGGTTGTATTGTTAGTTAATACTGAGACATTCTGCATACTCAGTAAACATTCTGAGAAAAGATAATATTGAGGAAGAAAGGAAAAAAAGGAAGCAGTGGAAGGAGAGAGGGAAGAAGGTAGATAGGGAGGGAATGTCTAAGTAAACTACCTAAAGGAGTAAGATATGCTGGGCGGTGGTGGCGCACGCCTATAATCCCAGCACTCAGGAGGCAGAGGCAAGTGGATCTCTGTGAGTTCAGGGAGAGCCTGATCTTCAAGAGCTAGCTGCAGGACAGCCAGAGTTACACAGAAAAACCTTGTCTCAAAAAACAAACAAACCGTGGAAGATATTTAGAATTTTAAGGTCCATACGTGACTACTAATGTCTTTACATGCACATAGTTTATCTGGGTCATTCAGCATTCCAGTTTGAGTGGTCATTGTATAAAGGTCTCTATGGCTTTCTCTGCCTCCAATTTTTAGCTTCAGTCAAGTTATGGGCACACTCCAGTGTGTAACTCATGCAAAGTTTCCAGACTACACTCAAGTTCACTATTCTCACCTGAGCTATCAGCATGCTCTCCAGAAAATTTGCCTGAATTAATTTAGTCTCCAGAGCAGCCAAACAAATTATTAGTTTTTCAAAAGAAAAAGAATTCAATCAACTTAGATATATTCCCTTCTCCCTGCTTCCTTGAATATGCATGCTACGTAGATAAATCTCTCTATATAACAATCTCTCTGCTTTATTTCAAGATAGAGAACAAGGTTGTTGAAAATTTCCTATTAGTCAAGGCTCAACAAAACAAGAATGCTAATATACTCTGTCTGGCAGTGAAAAAAACTGAGATAAATCCTTCCCAATTCAAATTGTCAAGGGCTTTTCTGCAATCAAATTACATTTGGCCCCATTTTCTATACTTTCTACAGTTGACCCTTTGGTCATGGTAACAAAACATATGTGTGGTTGCTCTCTGACATAATACTCTGAAAGAGTGCATCACACATTTTCCATAGTAACTCAGGAGATATTGACAAGGATCTTTTGAAATGATTCTTTAAGTGGGAAAATAAGTTGAAGAGTGTTTGTAGTCCCCCTTTCAGATATCTGGAATTTTTCATGAGAGTATATACACAATTCTTTTATAATTCTGCAGTCTTGCATTATTCTTCAATGCTGCTGTCATCTCATTATCATTGTAATGGAAGAGGTGATGGTGACCGTGGTCACAGCAATTGCAGCTGTTGATATCTGTTGCACACTCCCTGCTTTGTGAACCTTGTGATAAAGTATGTGATCATTGACTTATTCAGAAGTTATTTTATCTTAGAAATTATTCTATCAAGTAAGTATTGATAATATATTTATGTTTCAGATGGTGAAACTAAGGTAGATAAAGTTAAGTAATATATTGTAAGGACAGATTTATTTTAGATGAGTGTCGTGCTTTATAAATATATCCCACACGCTGACTCACTCTGAAGATTCCAGCACACAAATTAGTCATGATAGAAGGTAAGATGGAAAGACAAGTATTAGGCCAGGCTCAGGTCAGAGGAGCTCAGCCTCTACCAACATAGACTCCAAACTTTCTTTCTACAAACATTCACTCCAAACTTTCTTTCATTTATGATGAGTAAAAAAGTGATATTTAAATGCTAAGCATGCTATTAATACACAAAAGTATTGTTGACATGAAAATGTTTCCCAGTGGCTGTTACATCTTGAAATATCAAATTAATATAGTCATCATTCACAACATTAAGGAGGAAATTAGTTTAACACTTTACAACTATAACTTGGCATATTATCCAAATCAAGATAATTTTGGTTATGAGCTAGGTGTCCAAATTATCATTCTAAATTAGTAAAGATGTAAGATTAGTGCTTCGTTCTTCAAAATATTCACATAGTTCATGCAAAAGCATGGGTGTTGACAGGATAATAATTGGCTTAATTAAGGAAAATAATAGAAGGGAAACAAACATTTATTGACCATCTGCATCATATTGTATTAGGTGTTTCCACATACAACATCTCATTAGGATAATAATACATAGTTCATGTGACTGTTCTGAGGACTAACTTTGCCCACTTATGAGAGTATACCCACCAGGAGGTAGAGGAATAGTATTAACATTACTGATCACAGGCATGTTCCAGGGCCTGTGCTATCATGTAGATTATTTCTTTTCATCTTCACAACATTCCTGAACACTAGGCTTTGCTATCTATATTTTTTACCTAAGAAGGCTAAGGATTAGGCAATATTTTAATAACTCAGAGAGATGGAGTTAACTGAACCTACATACATTTTTTTCTTTTCATTAAAGGATAGTAAACACCTCTTTAAAATGTGTGTGTGTGCATTAATGTGTGTAAGATCCTTACTTACCAAGAAGCATGTATGAAGATCACTGAATTGCCCCAGTTGTCAGTCCTCGCCTTGCACATTGTTTGAGACAATCTTTTTGTTGAAACAGAATGTCTTTGTTTTTTGCCCTTATAAACTCTAGACTAGGTGGCTCAAATGTTTCCTCTTATTTCCAAGTAAGAACACTACTGTGTCAATCTTTTCATAGATTCTAGGGACTTGAGCTCATGTCCCATGATTCTACAGCAGATACCTTCTCTGCTGATCCATCTTCACCTCCCACAAAGCCTTTACAAGAAGACCCTTTTACCATATGGAGGAGGAATGTAGCAATATTTACTGATTCATTCATTCCAACAACTACAACTTCAGTAAATACTCTATGCCAGTCAGTGAACTAGATTCTTTTCATAAATTATCTCAGCAAATCTTCACAACAGTCCTAGGGAAAGGCAGCCAAGATTAGTTTTACAGATGGAGAGAGGGAGCTGGGCTCAATCTCTCAGCATCATAAAACTAGGAAATGAATCTAGATTTACATTTTCTATCTTCAAAGCATATATTTCTTCTAAAATATGTCACTTCCAGAAAACAAATTATGTCCTTCTAAATGCAATGTTACTTGTTTGTATCATATGGATTTTTCCTCAGCACTAGGGTTCTGTTAGGTGGATTGGCCTCATTAACAGTAGAAAAACACATACTCTCGTCCCCTATAACCTGGAGGAAAGAAAGGATGTCTCAGAGAAGGTTAGATATATGCACAGATAAAGACTCTCTCACACACACATGTATTTAACAGTTTAGGTCACCCTAGAGGTGGAAAGGACCAAAAGAGATCATCAAATACAGCTTCTGTCCTGCGATATTTTTTAACTACCAGATTCATCTCATACATTGATGGCATCCTAAACTCAGCATTGCTTTGTGCACATTGCTAGTACTAGATCAAAATGAGACATCCTATACCCAAACACATTTCTATTCCTTCTGTTAAGCACAGGAAAACACTAAAAGGACTTGATTCATAAGATCATTTTCAAGTCAGGAAGTTGCCTCCATAATAGGTTATGCCATTTACTGATGCAAACACCATACCTGTTAGCAGACAATACCCAGTCTACTTCCTTCCTTAGGACTAGTTGTCACTCTCACTTCTGGTTGTAGCTACTCCCATGTCCTCTACTCTTGATTTAGTTCCAAATATTCTTTCAGACAAAAAGATGATTTTCTGAATGCAATCCTGATTATAGAGATTTATCTTTCTTTTTATGAGAAAGTGGTCCGTTGTCATTTCTCTGTATCATGTAAGGTGAACGGAGCTGGAAGTCAGGGGTCACAAGAAATCTAGACCAGTTAACCCAAATAATACCCAAGTGGTTGGTTATCCCAAAAGATGCAATGTTAATGGGGACTGGGACCAATTGTAACATCGTATAGGGAAATCTATGCCCCATCTGAAATTTCTGTTTGGTCACCTAACAAACACTGTCTCTGGGTCACAAAGATGAACTGAGCCAAAATTAGGAGGACTTCCCCACTAATTTGGTTCATCCTATAATGGGCCAAATCCAAAGGGAAATGAGCTATATCCACCATACCCAGAAGGCCATGTGGAATCCTGGGTAAGTCTCAGCAATTACTTTATCCTTTTGAGTTGCTGTTTTATCTTTTTAAAGGTTAGTAAGTTGGATGGAGAGTTGTTGAAGCAGGAGACAGAGAAACTTGTTGAATAGGTGTTTTCTCTGAGGCATTGTACTTAGCAATTCATATATATGTTCACTTCACACCCCCAATCTCTTCGTTATGAATTGTTATTGAAATAATAATGAGCACTATAAGTGAGTGTCTTGTTCATTGCACACTTAATAAATGTCATCTGCCATCCTTTCCAAATTTTACAGAAGATATGAATCCCACATTCTCCTTAGTGTCTGATAATTCACTTTGAAGAGGACTGGAGCAATCATTTTTAGAACTAATAGACTGTTGAGATAAGAGAGACCTTAAAATTGCTTATACATAATACTTTAATCAATAAAGAAAAGAAAAAGTTACTTGTAACTGGTTCTATAGAAAGAACAGATTCAGAACCAAACATCTTCCTTCCCATATATATATATATATATATATATATATGTATTTTTATGTCTTTTTAGGGGCTGGCTCAGAAAATTCACTTCCATCCATGAATTAATGAAAGTGAAAGGCAGAATCCAGGCTCTTTGTGGTTGCAGTTTATAAATGCACCTTGAAGTTCAGACAGAAACACTTCCTGGGAATGTTAGAACATGACTTTGGGGCATAGTAGAGAGGCATAGAAGAACGGAAAGATAGAATCCATAGGAAAGTCAATTATGGTCATCCCAGCTGGAAACAAAAGAAGAACCATGTTCTCTCAGGGGATTAAAGATCTCCACAGGATTTTATCTTCTCTGTTGGGATTGGAAGTCAACTACTCTGCCTTATGTGAGGGTCCACAGTTTTGGATCTGTTCCATTTTGACTAAAGGTTAGAGAGTTCAAACCTATTTCTTGCTCCTCAAGGATAAACAACAGGATGTTTAGTCAAAGGTGTGGTTACTGGATGTCTTGCTACTCAAACACCAGACAACAAGATGTTTGACTTAAGGAGTGGTTGCCAGGTGTTTTGAGATGTTAGAAGGTAATTGTGCTTGCTTGTTCTTTGTATCATGGAAGTCTTGTGCCCTCCCCTTTTGATTGGGGTATATCAGGACTGTGAATATTAAACTTGGGACTTCTTGCTACGTATTCACTGAAAACCCTCCCAACTCTGTCTTCTGTCTCTCGTCTATTTCTTCCCAGTTTCAGACCTACAAGGATACATCAAGGAAAGTTCTTGAACATGGTTTGCATTAACTTAGCTGTCGGTACTTTAAAAATTAGACCAATGCCACCCCAGAACACACCCACTCCCAGAAAGGCTCTGCTCTGACTTTACCCTTTCCAAATAATATTCCAGGACTTTATTCTCCTTTGCTGCTAACACACTTTCCTTGCTCTACTTTTTTTACTGTGAGCCTCTTTCTCTGGGCCCTAACATAGAGATACTCTTCTCTCCTTTGATCTTCAAAATCTTGTCAGAAGTCTTGCGGTAGCTCTAATAGTAGATCTAAGAGAGCAACTAGAGCCACTGAGCTTTAATATCGCTGCTCATTTTTGCTACATTTCACTATTTGGATCTGATTTGTCAAACCAATCTTCTAATGGACTAATATTACACAAATACTAATTAAAGGAATATGGAAAGGCTTATTTATTTTGTTGTTTCAGTCAGTGTGACACAAGCAGAACTTACCACTGTTTTCATACATAAATTATATTGCTAGGATATCAGACACCAAATATATATGCATATATATGAACACAAATATGGTGCTATGCAATGAACTAACCATTTCACAGGTGAATGTTCACTTATAAATTGGAAACATTTAACGGGATGCATAAAAGTGGTAAGAAGGGATCACTAAGAAAGACATCATGTTGGCTACAATTGTCTAAGAAGTTGAGGTTGACCGGCACAGAGGATTTAGGAACTGATAAGAGAAAGGCTGGGCTATTTGAGTATGGAAGTTACAACACATAGAGACAAATGAGGGTTTCAGTACTCTGTGTGCGGGAGCAATTAAAAAATGGGTTTCATTTCAGAAGACAGTGGTTAGAGAAGTATTAGAAGCAATATGTTAGTTTGAAATTGTTGGGTATCTCTGACACAAAAAGGAGCCATTCACATTCAGCCAGATGCTATTTTCTATATCTCTATATGAAAAGCTTGTGAAAAAGGTCAGTGACAGGGCTTCCTTGACAGTATCCTTAGAGTCTGTGCTCCTGCACCACCAAACCTTTAAGAAGCTGGTAGTGAGGGAGTCAGGAAAGCTCACTTTTGGGGCACAGGGAAAGTTCAACCACTTCTGGGGAGGAAGAGGAAAAAAATATATCTCTGAAAGGAAGCTGTTTTGTACCTGGGGTGCCATAAAAGTCCATTGTTCTTAGGGGGAGAAACTATAAGCAAAAACCTTCTATTGCGTCAAGAAGGACAGAGAACTTTTGTAGGTCCAGGAGCCTACAAATGCACTAAATCTAAACTTGCAGCTACTGAATGAGAGGCAGGACCTTCTCATTCCAGGTCAGGACATTTGTGTCCCAGGTCAAGCAGAGAGAGAATGCAGAGTTTTGTTTTCACAGTTAACACTGCCAGGAATATTAGGAAGACCAATTCCTAAAGCCCAGGTTTACAGGGCCTTCCTCTGATTGATATTAGAACATGGGAATGTAGTAGGATGAGCAGCCGCACCCCTGGCTAGCTTAAGCCCTGAAATAACCACACCAAAATTGTATTAATTAAATTACTGCCTGGACCATTATATCTAGCCTGTTATTGGCTAACTCTCACATCCTGATCTAACCCATTTCTACCAATCTGTGTTCACCACGAGGTCATGGCTTACCAGGAAAGATCCTAACCAGTGTCAGTCTCAGACAGGAGTTTCATGGTATCTTCCACATTGCCCTTCTTCCCAGCATTGTGTTCTCTTTTCCATGCCTATCTAAGTTCTGCCCTATCAAAAGGCCAAGGCAGTTTCTTTATTAAACCAATGAAAGCAACACAAATACAGAAGGACCCTCCTACACCATGGGAACAGAAATCATGCCATGCTCTTGTAAGCTGCCTAGTAGCAAATAACAATCTACATTTTACTGCTGGAAGAGAAAGAGACAAGAGGAGAGAGAGAGAGAGAGAGAGAGAGAGAGAGAGAGAGAGAGAGAGAGAGAGACTTCTGTGGCCCAGGTATGCAAGGACAGCCAAGACCTTAGGGGGAAGATGTAAAATGCTCCAGAATTACAATTCCCACTGTAAGCATATGGTAGCAGAAGACTGCTGTTAGAGGAACTCAAAACTTGCGGCATACTGATGGTAAAGGTAGCACAACCGAATGGACTGACTCAATTTTGTAGTTAAATGGCTTTACAGAAAAGAGGCAGGGCCATTTCCAGGCACAGCTGGCTGCTATTTACTTTAATCTTAACTGTGCATCTAAAATTTGTCTCTAATCAAATAAAAAATTAAAAGTTAAACCAAAGTAAGGAAAAACAATTCATTGTTAAGAAATAATACAAGCATGAAAACCTGATTCAGAGCTGATGCAGATAATGGGCTGATGAGACAGGGATTTTAAGAGTAAAATTGGTGTTAAAAATTACTCTGTGAAAAGGATGGAACTACATACATGACTAGATGGAGAATTGTAGCACAACAATCAAAACTACATGAAAGAGTAAAATGGGATGATCTGAAATGGTAACGTATGCAATAACAGTGATATTGGAATGAAATTGCACAGATGAAGATCTCCTCATTAACAGATGGGGAATGTTAAAGAAAGAATCGGTTAACTAGACAAAAGGTCACTGCAACTAATTTGAACTATAATACAAAATAGAGAAAAGTAAAAAAAAAAGTATCAAAAACATGTGCACCATATTATTTCTGACTTAAATAGAAGCAATTCAATTTTCAGAAAAATAGGGCAATAAGATTTTTTGAAAATATGATACATAACTATTTTTCCAAAATAATAAGACTTATATCACATATCTAAAAAGATCAGAAAAACAAAATGTGTATAAACACACACAAATACAAAGAGGTGAAATACTAAAAAAATAATAATGTTCAAAAGGCAAAGTACATGGAGAAGATCAAAGATTTGAACCATTGTAAATTTTTTCTCAGAAACTATGCAATCCAGAAGATGGTTGGGCGATATCTTTAAAGTATTAGAAAAATATTTGTGAACCCTTAAATTTATACCAACTAAGTTTAAGGATGAGTGAAGAATTTCTCACAAAAACAAGAGCTACTATAGATAATTTACTCTTAACAGAACTGTACTTTAATAAATACAAATTTTTTTCAGATAGAAAGAACAATATGATGTGGGATGAAAAATTGAAATAAGTGAAGAGAGATGGAAATGACATAAATAAAAATAAATAAAAGATGTCCTCCAAATAACTTTCATCTTTATAAATGATAATCAAAAGCTTTGAGAAAAAATAAAGTATGATGAGGTACATACCATATATCTAGATAAATAAGGCATGATCCACATTGAAATTAGAAAACCATTGTTGCAATGTTTTTATTTTTGTTTTATTTATTTATTTTAAAACAATCTTTTCTTATTACATATCAATCCCAGTTCCCACTCCCTCCCCTCCTTCCACTTCTCCCACCTCCCCTCTTTTAATTTAATAAATTTGTGTACATGTGCTGTATATGTGTGTGCTGTGTGTGTACATGTGTGTCTATGAATGTACATAAGTGTGTGAGCATAAATGAGTCTGTGGAAGACAGTCTTGGATATGATTCTCAGGAAAACCTTCCACCTCCTTTGAGATCGGGTCTCTCATTGGCCTGGAGCTTACCAATTAGGTCTGACTGGAAGTACAGCCACATGCATCCTATTTCTCTGCAGCACTAAAATATAAGTACATACTACCAGACGCACATTTTTATAGAAAAACTCAGGCCCTAGTTCTTGCAAAACAAAAGTTTTACTGATGGAGCTATCTGCCCAGACATGTACTTAGCTTTTTCCATTAAGTGACAAAGTAACAACTTTACTAAAAGCATGTCATATATACCTATTTTTGTTTGGTAGTGAGCTGTTTTTGAGATTATTCTATAATTTCAACATTTGTCCCCTATCTTTCCTCCCTCCAAATCCTCCTATACACTCTTCCACACTCAATAAAATTTATGAATTCTTAACCGCTGAGCCATGAGAAGCCAATGATAATGGCACAGGGACCTATCTATCTCTTCTGCATGTATTGGCTTTTCGGGAACCTAGTCTATATGGATGCACACCTTCTTAGACCGGGATGGAGCGGGGAGGGTCTTGGGCTTTCCACAGGGCAGGGTATCCTGCCCCATCTTAAGAAAGCAGGGAGAGAGTGGTGGGGTAGGGGGGGAGTGGGGGGGCCTGAGACAAGGGGAGTAAATGTAAATTTTTCTTTTAAATTTAATAAAAAATGAAAAAAAAATTATGACTTCTTTTTTTAATAATTGTCATTGTGTGCATATGTGTAGGTGTATGTGAATATACATGTATATTCCTAACTATAACCTGCTCAGTCTGTATAATGCTACTCGTACCTATGTTTTCAGGAATGTGTGGCACTGGGCAAGCAACTGCGGAAGAACATCTGTGCAGTTCTTTGTGTAGGGTCAAGGCCCCATGGGTTTTCCTATATATACTTTGGCATATCCATTGTTGTCATCCATATTCAGCTCATATTTGGGCAGTCATGTTGTTGAAACTTTGCAGATGTATTTTCTAGTTTTTGTGGGAGATACCACCCCAATTAAATGTGTTCCTTTATAAGTCTTGTTGCCATCATTCTCCACGGCAATAGAAACCCTAACTAAGACATTTGCCCTCATCCCCTAACTCCTCTCAGATCTAACCCCCATTCCATACCTACACAACTTTCTGCCCTCATTGTTTTTTTAATTTTTCACATTATAATATAATTAAATCATTTCCACCATTCCTTTCTTCCTTCTAATCCCTCCCATATATGTTCCTTTGTTCTTTTTCAAGTTCATAGCTCATTTTTCTTCATCCATTGAGTCCAATTAGTACTGGCTGCATACTCTTCGGTATGTGGCCATTCACTGGAGCATTCTTGACCTACTGGGGCCACAGCCTTAATAAAATTAGGATTCGCCCTCTCTGCTGATATCAATTGCCAATGTCTCCCAAGCTAGAGGTGAGATTTCATAACCACCTTCCCCCTTCATATTGGGATTTAACGTGGCTTGAACTTGCACAGGTCATATACATGTTGCCACAACCATCATGAGTTTGTATGTGCAACTGCCCTTCTATGCACAGAAAACTGTTTTCTTGTAGTGTTCCATTGCTTCTGGCTCTTAGAATCTTTCGACCAGATCTTCTGCAATCATCCCTGAGGATTAGGATGGAGGATGATACAGATGCCCTGTTTAGGACTGAGCACTCTCATGCTCTCTTATTCCCTACACCTTGACCAGTTGTGGGTCTCTGTGTTAATTTCAACCCATTATAAAAAGAACCTTCTTTGATGAGGGTTGAGAAATGCATTGGTGTTTTATCAATAAGTCATTAGGAGTTTCATATTATGTTCGTTCAACAGACTAATAGTACTTGGTGCTCTTCTAGGGCCTATGACATAGCTACCCATAGGTTCTTAGCGTTCATAATGATTACAGCTATGGGTTCTATCTTGTGAAGTAGGCCTTAAATCCAATCAGAAAATGGTTGGGTTGTGACATTTATGCCCCTATTGTGCCAATAGTTATATTTTTGCTAGGCTAGTCATTATCACAGTTTACAAAGTGAAAACCTTCTGAGAAGGTCATATGAAAAATTAGTACTGAATGAACTTTCTAAAATATAAATATAGCCATATATATTAAGAGAGTTACCCCCATAACAAGGGAGCAATGCCCAAACTGTAAATAAGCTATCAAATAAAAAGTCTAAATGGCTACCTCTATTGGAGGTATTGAACAATGAAGTAGCATAGACCATAAAATATTATCAGGATTTTGCTATTGCTCTGAGTTACCCCCCTAGAATTTTGTGGCCTGAGCCTGTTGTTGGAGACACCATATAACTGAGTCATAGAATGTGAAAAATCAAGATAGTATTAACCTAGATGTTTCATCCCCACTAGATAGCTTTCATAGTGTTAAATAGATGTTATGCATATTCCAAGAGGAGAAACATACACTTAGTTTTCGTTGATCGTTCGGTAAGGTTCTTATACTATGTGTAAATTTGAATAATAATTTTGAATTGAACTCTGATTAAATATATATCTTATAAATCATATTGAAAAAACTTTGAAGAAGTATAAATACATCAATAGAGATATATTCCTCAATTTATTCCAAAGAAATTACAAAAATGAAAAATTACTAAAAAAGGTTAATACAGAAAGCAAAATATAGATTTGAGTTTAACCATATCATTAATTTCATTGCAATAAGTAGTCTAAATATCCACAAATATAGTGATATTTTATTTTTGTTTTAATAAATAAAATTTGCCTAAAGATCAGAAGGACAAAGCTCAGTCGCTAGAAGTCATGCAGTGGTAGCACACATCTCTAAACTTAGTATTTGGGAGACAGAAGCAGATGAATCTCTTTGAGTTCAAGGCCACCCTAGGCTACACAAGATCAGTGCTGAAACAAATCCAGGTAGTAGTGGCCTACACCTTCAATCCCAGTACTAGGGAGTCACACCTTTAATCCCAGCACTAGAGGGAGTATAAAATGGGAGAAGAGAGAGGCTCAGTCGGCTGAGTCTGCTTAGTCTGTTTAGTCTGAGGTTGCCCAGCCATAGTAGAGGTAAGAATTTTCTAGTGGCTTGGCTGCTTTGTTTATCTGGTTTTCAGTTTAAACCCCAATATCTGTCTCTGGGATTTTATTAATCATGCCACACATAGAAATGGTAGGTTTTGTTTGATTATCTGTGAAAGCAGAACTCCACATCATATTATTTATCAAAAACCCAAATCAAAATAAAATGAAGAATAATAAGATATTCCATGCAATTTTTAACCAAAAGAATGACTAAATTTATTGATTCAAGACCAAGAGCACATAAGAACAAAAATTACTGCTACTAGAAATATAAAGAGACAATTCTTAATAATGTAGAATTTAATTTGCTTAGAAGATACTATATTCCTAAATATGTATACTTATCAACAAAAATTCAAATATTTTATTTGAATCAAAATTTTGAGAACCAAAAGAATGCATAATTATACTTGGATACCTCAACATTTCTCTCTAACTTAACTATGGAACAAGCATACAATAAATATGTAAGACAGTAAGAGATTATACAATATAATTTGAAAAGTGACATTTGTAGAGCACTATATTCAACAACAAATATGCATTGGTTTCATGTGTTCATGGTACACTTAACCAAAATGGCATTTTTTGAAAATTGCAATTTTTTCTGAAAAGGCCTGCAATAGCACAGAAAATAATTCCAAAGAATTAACAAATGGGATTACATGAAATTTAATGAAGAGATGAACTATAAAATGGGAGAAAAGCTTTGCCAGCTATTTTAGGATAGTAATATCTATAGCCCATAAAGAAGTAAAACTTCAAAACACCAAAATTTCCCCAAGTCATATGATCAAAAATGGCAAATGAAGTGAACAGTCCTCAAATAACAAAATTCAGTAGGATATAGATAAATAGATGATAGATAGATAAATAGATAAATTTAGATATATCTAGAGATAAATAGATATGTATATATGCATGTGAAATTGGGAAGAAAAGTAGGGAGGAAGATAGAAGAGTTTGAGGGGAGATAATGGAAGTAGGTTTGATTAAAACATGTTATACTTATTAATAAAATTCTCAAAGCTAAAGACATCAAATACTTGGCTCTTAGGACAGGCAGAGATCAACTGGTGCTGACCTAAAGCTGCATCCCTAATGACTATCTTTCATAATACTGGAACTATAGAAAAGTTATCAAATTGTCACACCCAGTTGTGAACCCTGTGAACTACAATAACAACTGGCCTGGCAAGAATATGTCCACTTGTGCAATAGCTGCATGAATGTTATGGGAGCAACTAACCACTTACCAATTGGATTTAAAGCCTGTTTCACAAGATTGAACTCATGACCGGTACTGAAAACTGGTCCTCAAGCCCATTACTAGCTAGGTCATAGCCCTAAGAGAGAATCTAGAACAATTATTCTGTTAAATAAACCCAGTAATGGCTTGTTTGTAATCTCTTACCTTTATGAAAAAAAAATGAGAATTTCATTTAAAAGTATTGGATTCTTTTTACTGTCCTCCTTCTTTCTTCCAACTCCTCCCACACTTTCCCACCACATACATTTCATCCCAAATTCATAACTTTTTGATTATTATTGATTTATATACATACATGTAAATTTATAAATACGACCTTCTGAAAAAATTAATGTTTCTCATATTCATATGTTTTAGGGATGAAAACTTGGGCTTAGATAACCTATCAGGACTCATCCATGGATAAGACTTATTATTCCTCTCTCAGTAGCTATTAATTGCCTGAATCTTCTAGAAAAGTCAGGACAACTGCACATGCTTCACAGTAGTTGTGAAGCATGGAAAAGACCTATGTAAACTTAGTTCATACAAAATCCCAGCATGAAGATAGGAGTTGGGCACGAAATACCACCCTTAGTTGTGATACCATTGGTAATTATTAGCTGCTAGGGGAGGCAGAAACAGTTTTCTTTAAGAGTACATCCCCTGGCAAGTTGACCACATTCCAGTGGAAGGCAATATATCCAAAAATATTTAGGCAGCACAAACTGGTCTTGAAGGATTTTTAAAATATATGACACAAATTTGGGTAGTTAAGAAAGGGATGAAGCTGGGATGTGTTTGGGAGAGAGAGAGGATTTTGATAAAATACATTGAACAAAACTTTCAAAGAACTAAAACAACAGAGGGAAAGTATCAAAGACTTTGAATCCTTTTCTTCGCTTATCATATTGTTCTAGGTAAGATTCCAAACACTGTATTGAACAATAATGGAGAAAGTGTACATCCTTGTCTTCTTCCTAATTTTAGAGGAAATGCTTTGCAGTTTTATTTCACACAATGTTTTCTGTGGGATTACTAGGTACTTTCTTTACTATGTTGAGATATATCTCCTTTATTCCTAGACTCTATAGGACTTTTATGTTAAATTTTGTCAAAGGTCTTTTCTGCCTCTAAAGAAAGGATTATCTGCTATCTATCATTGAGTTTTTGTATGTTGGATTACATTTATTGATTTATGTATGTTAAAACATCCCTAAATATCTAGGATGAAA
>JAQHUG010000060.1:8529231-8543295 GCA_028555095.1 Dicrostonyx torquatus | reverse complement strand
GAGCAGAGAGGCTGGGGGCTAGAGTTGATCTTACCCTCAGTTGAGCTGGTGGATCTGAAGCTGTGGCACTCACCAAGGACCCGCCGCCATGAAAAGGCTGCAGGGGACTCTTTAAGACTCCCCTGATTGAAAATTCCAAAGGAGGTTTTTTTTTTCTGTCACTGAAATTTTGTTAATCTATGGCTCTAGGAGGAACTGTCACCCCCCAAGAGTAATAACTTCGTGTGTGTGTGTGTGTGTATGTATGTACGTGTGTGTAGCATATATATGCTTACACACATTTATATGTGTGTAGGTTTTAGTGAAAATAATAATATGATTATATATGGCTTTCTGTTCTTGACAATTTGTTTTGGGGTTCTTTGTATATTCTGGATATTAATCCTCTATTTGATGACTAGTTGGAAAAGATTCTCTCCTACTCTGTGGGGTTTCTCAGTTGATTGTTTCCTTTGCAGCACGAAAGACTTTCAGTTTTCTAAGCTCCCACTTGTCAATTGTTGGTGCTAATTCCTGAGCAAATGGAGTCCTATTCAGATAGTGCTTCCCTTCACCTTTATTTTTTAGGGTACTTCCAGTGTTTCCTTCTAGCAGTTTTGGTGTTTCAGGTTTCACAATGAAATCTCTGATCAATGTGGAGTTGTTTTCTGTGTATTGGGTGATAGATGGACATCCAGTTTTCCCAAAACCATTTATCAAAGATTCTATCATTTCTACAGTGTGTTTTTGGGATATTTCTGTTATCAGTTGGTTATGGTTATGTGCATTGATGTCTTCTATTTTGTTACATTGATCTGCATGCCTGTGTGTGTGCCAATACCATGCTGATTCTATTACTATAGCTCCATAAATGGTCTTGAAATGTGGAATGGCAATCATTTATAGCATCATTCTTTTCTCTCAGGATTTCTATGTATGGCTTTTTAGGTTCTTTGTAGCTCCTTATTAATTTGTATTTTTTCTATTTTTGTAAAGAATTGTTAGGATTTTGATTGGGATTGCACTGAATATTTAAATTGCTTCGCTAGAATGATCATTTTCACAATACTCATTCTACCAATTCTTGAGCCTGAAAGGTCTTCTCATCTTCTGATATATAGCCTAATACCTTTCTTTTAATTATTTTTTTATTTTTAAAAGAGAAATTTACAATTACTCCCCTTATCCCTGGCCCTCCGGCTCCCCCACTACCCAACCTCCCCCTGCTTCCTAAAGAGGGGGCAGGGTACTCTGCCCTGTGGGAAGCCCAAAGCCCTCCCCNTTCACAGACACTGAAAAGAAAATCTTAAATTTTACATAGAAACACACGCATGTGCACTCGCACACACACATATCATTACCAAAAAACAAAAATACACTGCTGCAGGTATCACTATCCCTGATTTTGAGTTATACTACAGAGCTAGAGTAATATTTTCCAGAATCTATGGTTACCAGATTTTTGACAAAGAGACCAAAAACAATACACACATTTCTCCAATACACAATATTTTCAACCAGGCGTTAACCAAACTGGATAGTTACATGTTGAAGAGCTAGAATAGATCTGTATCTCTCACCCTGAACAAAACTCAGTATCAGATGGATCAAGGACCTTAACATAAGACTTTACACATGAATCTGATACAAGAAAAAGTAGAGAATACATTTTAACTTAGAACACAGGAAAGGACTGTTTGAAGAAGACCCCAGTAGTGTGTGTGTAGGGGGGGGCAACTTGGCAGAGGATACCACATGAAACTAGAAAGCTTCTGAAAAGCAAAAAAAAAATTGCTGTAAAATATTATCTTAAGGTATGTTCCATTTGTTTATGCTGTGGAACATTTGTTTAATGGTGCAAAGATGTCTTACATTCTTTTATGTTGCATTTGTTTAACTCCATGAAGCTTTGTTACTTTGCCCATCTAAAACACCTGATGATCTAATAAAGAGCAAAACAGCCAATAGCAAGGCAGGAGAAAGGATAGGCGGGACTGGTGGGAAGAGAGAATAAATAGAAGAAATCTTGGAGGAGAAAAAAAGGAGCAAAGTAAAAGTGAAAGTAAAATATATGGAAGTAAGAGAAAGGAAAAAGCCGGGGCAAAGGAAGATGGGATAATTTAAGTTAAGAAAAGCTGACTAAAAATAAGTCAAGCTAAGGCTGGGCATTTATAATTAAGAATAAGCCTTCACGTGTAATTTATTTGGGAACTAGGTGATGGACCCCACACACAAAAGAGCAAAGAGTAAAAATAACAAAGAGACTACCATTACAAAAATGAAGAAGCATAATACTGAGTGGGAAAAAAACTTCTTTACCAGGTATACAAACTGACAGAACATTAGTATCTAGAATATATAAAGAATTTCAAAAACTAAACATCAAGAAAACAAAGAATGCAATTCAAGCTGGGGCATGGAATTAAACATAGTTCTTAAAAGCTGATATAGAAATGACTGAGAATCAATTTTTAAATGCTCAACATCTCTAGTCGTCAGGGAAATGCAAATTAAAGCTACTTCGAGATCATTTTACTCCAATCATAATGGCTAAGACAGAAAAAAATAACAACAAATACTGGTTGTAGATGCCAAGAGAGAGAAATATTTATTAAAGGCTGGTGGGTGTGCAAACTGGAGACATCACTATGGAAGTCAGTGCAGGGATTCCTTAAGAGCTAGAAATAGATCCCCACACGATCAAATTTAGAGAATGAAAACAATTCAACCTTATTATCTAATAACTGTCAGAAGTTTGGCTTGAGTCTCTCTCTGAGCCAAAATCAAGGTGTTGGCAGGATTGCGTTCCTCTCTGGAAAGTGTAGGACAGATTTAATTTTTTTTGCCTTTCTCAATCTCTAAGCATCATTCTATATTTATTTATGAGTGTATTACTGCTTTCTGTCTTCAGAGTTAACAATGACTAGATGTGTTATTTCTCTTGTCATGGCCTTCTAACCCTGAATGTTCTTCTGCCTCCTTCTCCTTCTTTTAAAGGTCTTGTAGTTTCATTTAAGTCTACTGAATAATCCAAAATCATCTTTCCATATTTAAAACCATCTAAATATGGGCTGCAAATTATATCCAAAACAGTAATTCTCTTTCAAAAATGTTTTGCTCTGTACATTGAACATATATGTGTGCATATGCATGTATTTATAGAATAATAATAACTATTGTTACTCATTTTGGACATGGAAGCTATTTAGGACTATTACTTTGCTTATCACAGCCATGTGATATTTCCTTTCTATATATAGCTGGATTCAGTTTGTTAATATTTTGCTAAAATATTTTGTAGCTATATTCATGAGATATATTGTATGTTCAATAACTGATGATTTTTTTGAGTTTTGATATCAGAACAATTTTGGTACATCAGTGTATTTTTTTTCAGTGTTTCTTACGGTCATATTTCTTGGGGAATCTGTTCATAGTTGATGTGATTTTTTCTTCCAAAAAATGTTTGAAAAAACTTGTACAGGAGAGTTTGTGACTGACAGTTTTGTTGTTATTATTTGCTTGGATGTTTCAAGGTATAAATTTAGTTTCTGTAATAGATGTAGAACCATTTACATTGTTGGCTGATGGATTGATTTTTCAGGTTATCCATGACACAATCTTTTCATAATTTGTCCGTTTCGTGTAAATGATCAAGTTTGTTGACATGAATTATTGAAACTAATTCCTCATTGTCTTTCAAAGTACTCTACAACTGGGAATAATGCCCTTCTTTACACTCTAACATTACTAATTCCTCTCTTCTTTTCTTTCTTCTTGAACCAAAACTCAGGCTTGCATTTTATAGGTGTTATTGTTCAGATCCCAGAAACAGGATTTGTTTTTATTGATTTTTATCACTTTTTGTATTTATTTTACTTTTGTCTGTGCATTTCCTTATTCTTCTTTTTGCTTTGGAATTTTATTTGGCTCTATTTCTCTCCTTCCTCAAGGTAAAGGTTCAGATACCTGATTTGAAAGCGCTCTTCTTCAATGGTATAAAACTATTCTGTAAATTTTCCTTTAGGCATGTTTTAAGAGTTTTCCACATATTTTATAGTATTTTTTTCATTTTTAAATTTAAATACTTTCTATTTTCTTGCCTTTCTCTTTGCAGGTTGGGGAGGGAAGATGGAGAAAATAGGGTGAATATGAACAAAGTAGATGACGTGTATGCTTAAAAATAATCACAATGAAATCTTATTTCATATAACTTATATACGTGAATAAAAGCTGAAATGGAAAAAAATAGAAAGTAAATGCAGAACTGAACATATTAAAGGGATCAGTTTTACTGTATATAAAATAAAATTGACTTTTAAAGGTATAGCAAAAATAAAAATGAGAAATCATTTGTGAATCTTGAACATGAAAGTGATAGGATAAAGTAGGCACTATAGAGGGATTATACATTTGCATAATAGAGCAGAAAGAAAGGTAAAACTTTGGTAGGCCATTTAAGAGGTATTGAATGATCCAGGATAATGGGTGGTGGGAGGTAACAAAAGATACCTTGAATGTTTGAAGAAAGGAGTTCAAAATGTCCAAACAGAAAGAAATTATTGAGATGGAAATGATCACCACAGTTATTATTGGGTCATTATGTATTGTATATATGGATTGAAATGTCACATTGCACTTCCCAAATAAATATAATTATATGCCAGGTAAGCAAAGTTACAAAGTCATTGTTTCACAGGAAGTTTGAACTTCATCTGTGTGACTCCTAAGAGTAACTAGAAGTGAACACGAATTTGTTGATATGCATCACAGCTCTGTGTTAGTGCTATCCAGGGATCTGAGTACTTATACAGACTTCAGAGGGTTGAAGGGCAGAAGATCAGACATGGGAGATTTTGAAAATTTATTCTTCTCTCATACAATACTTGCTAACCACAGTTTTCCCTTCCTCCACACCACCTAGCCATCCCACACTTCCCTCCCCCAGATCCACTCCTCTTCCATTTCCCTCCAGAAAAGAGCAGACCTCTCAGGAATATCAACGGAACACAGCATAACAAGTTCCAATAAGACTAGGCATATACCTCCATATTGGGGCTGGACAAAGGGAATATAAAGTCTGAACCGACCATCTTCTGTAACCAGACAAAACATGGGAGATTTTGACCTTTATTTGGCTGCACCCAAATACTCCCCTCATTTCCTTTTGATTTCACAGTGTTCTAACTCCTCTTTTGGAAGCTTGTCTCAAGTACAGAGAATTTGAAGAGATTAGCTTCTGAAAATTGTTTGCTGTTCAGAACCTGAGATAAATGCAGGCAGTAAATTTACTTGTGTAAAAGAAATAAGAACTTAACAGCCATACTCAAGGTCAATCCTCTGCAGCTGACTCAATCCACTTCAAGAGAAGAACAGTGCAGTGCAAAGTTTAGAGCCTGGAAGACAGCTAAGCTGTAGGCTTTCATTTTTCAATACAGAGATATATCTTCTACATGCTACATTCTACATTCAGGGCAAGCTCTAGTTTCTCAACTCTAGTCTAGACTGGCATAGAGCTTGCAGAAACCAACATAGGGAAACCATTCCTTCCTTCAAATTGTACTAGGTTTACAAAGCAGGCTTTTTTTTTTCTTGGATGGCTTTGGATGAATGTTTCTCACCTCCTACACTTCCATTTTTAGAACTGTGTCTTAGGAGGTGATCATATCAGTGTTTACAAGGATGCCCTGTCTTCTACCTACCAACATTTCTCTAAGCCATCAACATGGACATTTGGCCTCAACTAAGCTCTGTTCCAGAATTTCATATAACTTTTGTTTTTAATATAAAAATGATTATAAAACCAAGAAACATTAACTATGCCCTACGAATGTCTCTTCTCCCTCTGGAAATACTAGAAGCTGTTCTAAGGATCCTGACACCATACTGTTCCAAACGAAGTAACAGCATTTCAGTTATCTGTCTTTCTTCCTTAGATCCCCTCACAAAGTAACAAGTGAAGCTTCAGCTGTCCTTTTGTCCTAGTTTGACTATAGGCTTCGTNAAAAAACAATGACATCTTGAATTTTGCATGCAAATGGATGGAAATAGAAAACACTATCCTTAGTGAGATATCCCAAACTCAAAAAGATGAGTTCAGTATGTACTCACTCATTAGTGGACCCTAGCCATAAACAAAGGACATTAAGCTTATAGCTCACAAGCTTAGAGAAGCCAAATAGCAAGATGAACCCAAGAAAAACATATATAGATTCTTCTGGAAATTGGAAGCAAACAAGATCGCCAGGCAAAAGTTGGAAGCACGGGTGTGGGGATGGGGGTGGAGGTAGGGGTGGGGGTGAGGTTGGACAAAAGGGAGGGGGGAGGGAGAAGGGCAGAACTGGGGAGAGCTTGGGGGAGTGGGAGGGTGGAGATGGAGGAAGGTTGAATATTGGAGAAGGGAATAAGATATCTACATTAAAGGAGTCATTTTAGGATTTGCAAGAGACTTGTCTCTAGAGGGGATCCCAGGTGTCCACAGGGATGTTGCCTAATACCTTTCTTTGGTGATTTAAAATAATTCCTTGCATAGGTGTTTTACTTCCTAGGTTAGGTTTATTCATAGATTTTTGTTAGAGGCAATTGTGAATGGGAGTGTGCCCATGATCTCTTTCTCAGCATGTTTGCTACTGGTATAAAGAAAGTTTTTAAGAACTGATAAGAATTCAAATTTTATATAACTAGGTGATCAGTGAGATTCCATTGGACTTTCTTCCCAGTTTTATTTAGTAACAATGGATACTAGAACTGCTTGTTGATTCCTTAGAATTTGGCATGCAATACGAATAGGGAAACTGGAGCATTCCAGAAGTAAGCATGGTAAGGACTTTCTAAAAGGCACCCACCCACACACTGTCACAATTGAGATCAGTGACCATGTCCCAAGGCCTTTGCTATAGCTATCAATATGTCCCTGCTGGTCGGTATTGGTGACTCAGCCCTGTACTTCCACCTTCTTGTTTTCTCAGTACCTAGCAGGCATATGAGATCAATAATGTTTGCAGAATTGATTTCAGTTACAAATCCAGTTTTCTACCCTTAAATCATTCCCTCTGTGTGTGTCTCTCTCTCTTCCCAGCCTGCTTCCTGTTCTGTTCACACATTCATTCAGTATATACTCCCTGGTTACATACTGTCACGCTCTATGTTAGTCTCTGAAGAGTACTCCGGTAATGAAGATTAACTGCTCATTCTAGGAAGTCTCTCTCACTCTGAGTCAGTCTCTGGTTTCCCCTCATATTTGGTATATTATACTGTGATTTTAGTGCCCTTTTTCTTTTCTTTTCCTTTATATTCACTTTACCAAACCTAGTCACTGAATAGCTCACTGCAAGTTTGTTCAGCCAAGTCCTGCATTCCTGCATTTTTGCTTTTTTTTCCCTCTAATTCATTTATTCTTCAGAGACAATGCCATTGCTAGGGAAATTGGCACAGGACTCTCAACAACAGACCCAATAAAGAGCGGGCCTAGCTGGTTTCATGTGGGTCATGTTGAGTCTCCCTAAAATCCTTCCAAAAGCTTATTTGTCAACTTTCTAGGGTCGCCATGGAACCAACTGGTCATTGTTACTCCTATTCAACGTCATGTCCCAGGCATGCATTGCTTTGCTTAAGTATCCCTGTTTAGAGTTCTCCAGGGCTCCTAATAAGTCCTCAAATTAATTTTTTAATCCATGTCTTCACTCAACCTACGTTTTGTAGGCATTTATTTTTCCTAAATATTTGCACTACAATACCTCTTTAATCCCTCAAAACAACCCCTCCTTAAAGCTTTAATACTATTCTTATTTATCAACGAAGAAAATTAAGCTCACATAGCTGGCATGACTATCCCACAGTCCCCCAGGCAATAAGTGGCCCATTAGACCCAGAATTTGTATTTCTCCATGCCAAATATCTTCCCCCCTCCATCTCCAACCTATCAATAGACAATGCATTTCAAAGTTGGGCGGTAAGTACACACTGGTTAGTTAGTGTCTCAAGAAATATTGCCATTGTGAAAAATATTCTAGAGATCTTTCATTTACAACTGTCAGGTTGGCATCTCTTTTGGGGTGCCTTATAAGGACCTCAAATTCAATTGCCTCAAACTAAACCCAGCATATCCTGGATTCCTATACTCAGTCCAGTTCACTCTTCCCTGCTCACTTGTCTAGTTATCTGAACCTGATAAATGACTAGAAGGCTTTTTACGCCCTTTCTCTTCCTGCCAAGTCTCAAAAAACCGTGCCTGATGAATCTATTCAACCAACTCAGTATGTCATTTCTTTGAAGGAAACTCTTCAGTAACCATATATTACAAGTCACTTTTGCTTTTCCCTTCTAAGTAATCTAAATATTTAATATTGATATTTAATATTGAAGCACATTAGATACCATCTTTGGACCACTTTGCTATCTTGTGATCTTATCCAGTTTCATATCATGCTGTTAAATAAAATAATTATTAAATCAACTCCTCAGTTCTTATCTCTACATTTAACATCTCACCTAAACTACACAGACAGACATGCATCCAATCCACTATTTGAATACTTCAGCTTTTCTTTCCTATGACAAATACATGAGAAAGCAACTTAAGAAAGGGCTTTATTTGGCTCACAGTTTGAAGATGAAGGGAAAGCATGATTGAAAAAAGAGGCTCTGTTGTGACAGGAACATGAGGCAGCTGGGCATTTTATGCCAGCAGACAGGAAGCAGAGAGAGAGATAAATAAGTCAGCTGCAATTTTCTCCTTTTTATTCAGTCTGTTCATGTTCAGAGTAGGTCTTCTGTCCTCAATTAAATCTCTCGGGGAAACTGCCCCACAGTCAGGCCCTGCTGGCATTCAGTCTAGGCTATTTCAAATCCAGTAAAGTTAGCAATGAAAGTAGCCATCACAGACACCTACATGGGGCTAATAAACCCCTTGAACTTACACTATAAACAAGGTTCCAGTTGTTCTGTAAATTTCAAGCCTGCTTCTGTCTCATGACTCCCTGTCGTGGAAAGTGACAGCTCAGTTATTCTTGTTGCTCAAGGCCTGGTGATTTTAGGACACAGCTAGTATGCTTTTGTCACAGGGTGCTCTCACTTGTCATTTTCTGCAACTGAAATGTTCTTCTACATCCTACATATTTGATACACTCTTTTATTTCACTACATTGTCTGCCTCCTTGACATTTTAACAGAAAGAACATTCCTTTTCAGCCCTAGAACATTTTCCCCACATAACCCTGCAACTGTTTTTCTTAAACGATTTAAATCTAAGTATTTACTTGCTTATTTATGTGCTATCTCAGTTACCTAGAATATAAGGTCCTTGAGGACAGAAATTTTGTTTTGTTACATCACCATACTGAGAGCACCTCATAGGGCACATAGAACACAAGCATGCGGACAATATTTACAAAATTAAAAAGTAATCAAATTATTTATCTAGGCATGAGTGTGCATTTTTAACCTCCCAGGCACCTGAGTCGTTCTTCTGCCTAGACTGCCTCTGTGGAAATTTAACAATTCTCCTAAGTCCCTGCTCCTATTACTAATTCTACAAAGTTCCATTTAACTTCTCTCACCAAGACAGAATTATTCTTTCTCTCTTATACTGATCTAACTCAAGCATATAATTCTTTGCATTACTCATTATATTTTGCCTTGTGTTGGAATTATCTATGTACTGAGCTGATCCCATGACTTAATATTGAGTTCTTTAAACTACGGAATTCCCTGAAGTGTCTAGTTTAGTGTCTGGAACATTGTTAAATTGAATGGAAGAGAACCAAATGCTTATTATCAAAGTAGACAACTCCAATTAAGGATAATTAGCCCTGAGAATGGCAGTGTTACCAGCAACTCAATTAATGAACTCTAATTGCTCTTCCCAGACATGGGCATTAGCTGGTATTCAGCTTTGGGCTATAACATATATGGATCTTTTGCTCTTAACTTGTCTATAACCTGTATGAGATACTGTAATGCTTTCTGTACCAACACCACTTGATGGTAGTTATAAGCACTAGGGAAACCATGTCTTTCTCCTCACCTTCCCCCCAGGAGGGAGTTCCTAGAGAGGTACAGTGTCTCTCTCTTTGTGCTGGAAACTACTTAGAGAAGAAGAATGTCACCCTAAACACATTAGGAGATTTTAAGAATAAAGTGATCATTGCTTCTGCATCACACTGGTGCCACAACAGGGTAGCAAGTTACTTCGAAAATAAGAGTCTGCCCAGGGTAAACATCATACCTTCCTAAAATAAGAGGCATTATTAAAGTAACCACATTACCCCTATCAGCATTATGTTTCTACAATGTGGCATAACAATCAATATAAACTAGAAGAACCATCTTGAAAATCTCAATTAGTATTATGTCTTTAAATTCTACTTACATGGTAAAAAACCTGCATTGGTATCTGTGGTGATTTGAATAATCATGACCCCCATAGGCTCATATATTTGAGTTCTTGGCAAACAGGAAGTGGTACTATATGAAAATATTAGGTGTGGCCTTGTTTCTGTAGGTGTGGCCTTGTTAAAGGAATTGTGTTTGAGGGGTGGGCTTTGAGGTTTCAAGGGCCCAAGCCAAGCCCTGTGTTTATCTCTTCCTTCTGACTGTGGATCCAGATGTAGAATTCTCAACTTCTCCAGTGCTATGTCTGCCTGTGTGCCACCCTGATTCCTGCCATGATGATTATGAACTAACCCACTAAAACTATAGGTCAGCCCCAATTAAATGCTTTCTTTTTTGAGAGTTGCTATACTTATGGTGTCTTCATAGCAGTAGAACACTAACTAGGAAAATACCTCTTTCCCAAGTCTTTCTACAAAACTCAGGGCTCCCTATGAACCTGTGTGATTAATGCGTACACTTTGGTACTTAATAGAAATTACATTGTGTAGGGGCTGGAGAGATAGCTCAGCAGTTAAGAGCACTGACTGCTCTTACCGAGATCCTGAGTTCAATCCCCAGCACCCACATAGCAGCTAACAACTAGCTGTCCGTAACTCAAGTTCCAGGGAACCTGACACTTTCAGACCAAATCACATAAAATAAAGTTAAATTTATATAAAAAAGAAACTACACTTACAGTCTTTCAAAACAAAAAAACAAAACACAAATATCTCCTAATCCTTTGGCAAGTATGTACCTTCTTCATTTGACAGCAACTTCATTCTTTCCCTTGTTCAAGTAAAAAAAAACTTGAAGTATCCTTTGATCTTCACCTTTTCTGAATCCACAATCTGTCAGTAAAAACTATTGTATCAAGCTTCAGCATAATTTCAATATTTAAAAATTCTTACCACCTATACCACTACCATTCTAGTCTAAACCAGAATCTTCTTCCAATTATGTTATTTAAATAGCTTCTAAATTACTTCCCTGTTTTAATTTTTGCTACTCATGTATCAGTACCTTCTCAATTGAACAATAAAATGATTATACACATACATATACTATATATTTTATATTTCATATTTTCATGTATAAATATATTATGGAAACATTCCATTCAAACATTACTTTGGGTTGCAAACATGTTCACTGTAGTACATAATAGTTAATTTTATGTGTCAACTTGAAACCTTGAAACTTGATTGGGCTAAGGGTTCATCAGATAGCTCCTTAAAATATTGTTTATGGTTATATCTGTGAAAGTATTTCTGGAAATTATCAACAATTAATGTGGTAGACTGAGTAAAGGAATCAAACTTTCTAATTTATTTAGAGCCAGAACAGAAGAAGAAAAGACAAGGGGTTTATGGATTTAGTTCTTATTTGAGCTTGGAAATCATCTTGCCTTGTTCTCATTCATACATCAACAATTATTGCTTCCAAGACTTCCTACTCAAAACTGAATTACAGCACTGACAAATTTTGGGACATCTGAACTTCTACATAAGTATCTGAGCCAACTCCAATAATTCACATAGACATACATATATACATTCATATAAATACATATATTCCTATGAATTCTGCTTTTGTAAACAATTCTAATATACGGTATAATGCATACAGCATATAGCATCATCACCTTATATTTCTGAAACATTATCATCACTACAAAAGGAAAACTCCATAGTCTGTAAGCAGTCATTCCTATCCTTCCTCTACTCAGCCTATGCCAATTTCTAATATCATTTTTGCCTCCACAGATTTTCCTTTCCTAAACATTTCATATAAATGGAACCATATGGTATATACAATTTTATGACTAACTCTTTTTCACTTGAAATATTGTTTCTAATGTTCATTCCTGTTGCAGCACTCTTAAAATATGAAAAGATATACACCATTGCATTTTATGTGTGACTAATACTTTATCATTATATGGATATGTCACAACTTGTTTCTCTAGATATTCATTGTTAGTCAGTTGAGGTGTTTCTACATTTCTGTTCTCATAGACCAAGGCTGAAATTTGACATCGAGCAAGACTGTTTTTTTGTAAGGCATCGCTAGTTATCATTTATGTTTTAACATGGTGTTCTTTTGTGGATATTCATGTTAAAATTTCCTTATAAGGCCACTAGTCAAAATTGAATTAGTGGTCATCCCAATGACCTCATTTTAAATTAGTGAATCTTTTTAGTTCCTCATTTCCAAATATAGTCACAAGCTGAAAATCTGAAAGTTAGGGCTTCAATATATAAATGACCAAGGGATACGATCCATCCTATAACAATTGTTTTCTATTTTTCCTTAGAATTTTTCTCTATCAAATAAATTACATATTGAATTTACCGTTGTCTTTTTCCTCTGCTGAAGCATATGCTGAGTTATTAGTTGTGTCTATTTTGGAGCCGTAACGTATCGTTGGTGTCTAGAGCAGTGCCCACAACACAATGGGCCCTTAGCAGACAGATATACATTAATGAATAATATTTTCTTCATATTAGGAACTGCTGAAAACTGGGACTACTTAGAGCATGCAAACAAACTCACTCCCTCATCAGCCTGGCCTTTCATCATGATTGGGAATCGCATCTCTTCCTGACTAGTCTGTGATTCTTCTCTCATTAAATAGCAAGAATAATGTTTGCTTTATATGAAATTACTCATTGTAAGTCCAATGGTAAAAGAAAAAAAATCAATGCCAAGTGAATAAATTCTCTTTAATGTGAGTCATGTTAACAAAATTGGAGATTTATGATCCAAGCACCTACCCTCCCTGCTTTGATATTGGGTTTCTGATGATAATTTGATTCATTTGTCTCTTGCCAATGTACAAAGACTGCTAAGTTGAGGAACTTTTTGGTGCAGTGTAAAAAGTATTGGAGAAAATTCACTCTAGTCCCCAATTTGTGCCTAATTCCTGTGCAATTTAGAGTATACTACTTACCCTTTGAAAAAATGACTTTTCTCATACACAACATAAGGTGAGAAATGGTTTTCAACCTTACTGAATGCCACCATCACTTGCCTTAGGCCCAAATCTTTAAAGTAACCTAGATTTCTCTCTTTAATTTACCCTTTGGTTGTGTAGGAGCTCCTTCTGTATTTCTGTTGCTTTCATTGGCTGAATAAGGAGACTGCCTTGGCCTTTTTATAGGGTAGCCCTTAGGTAGGGGGAGTAGACAGAACAGAATGCTGGGAGAGAGAAGGCAGGCACAGAGAGCCACCTGCCATGAAGCTGCCAGGTCAGATACACTAAATCTTTCCTGGTAAACCACGACTCATGGTGACACACAGATTATTAGAAATGGGTTAAACGAATATGTGAGAGTTAACCAATAAGAGGCTAGAGCTAATGGACCAGGCAGTATGTCAATGAATACAATTTTTGTGTAATAATTTCAAATGTAAGCTAGCTGGGCAGCCAGGATGAAAAGCAGGCCCTCTCGTACAACACTTTGGATCAAATCCATCAATAAGTTCTGCCCTACCATGCCCATTCTATCTTCTTATGCTATTTTCTATCAGGAATGTACTCACTATTTATACTATCTTTCTTTTTAATTACAAGAAAAATTTACATTTACTCCATTTGTTCCCGGCCCTCCTGCTCCCCCACTACCCCACTGGCCTCCCCCTGCTTCCTTAAGAGGGGGCAGGATACCCTGCCCTATGGGAAGCCCAAGGCCCTCCCCCCTCCATCTCGGT
>JAQHUG010000060.1:8494366-8514515 GCA_028555095.1 Dicrostonyx torquatus | reverse complement strand
AGGGGGAGGGCGGTGGGGTAGTGGGGGAGTGGGAGGGCCTGGGACAAGGGGAGTAAATGTAAATTTTTCTTTTAACAATAAAAAAATAGAGGAAAAGACAAGCAAAAAATTGGAAGAAAACAATAAATCCCTTAAAGAAAGCCAAGAAAAACAATCAAACAGGTGAAGGAAATGGTTCAAGACTTGAAAACTGAAGTAGAAACAACAAAGAAAACACAAACCTAGGGAATTCTGGAAATGGAAAATCTGGAAACTTGAACAGGAACAAAAGATACAAGGATCTCCAACAAACACAAGAGTTGAAAGGGAGAATTTCAGGCATTGAAGATATGATAGAGGAAATAGATTTGTCAGTAAAAGAAAATGTTAAATCCAATAAATTCTTAAAACAATGCATTCAGAAAATCTGGGACGCCATGTAAAGACCAAACCTAAGAATAATAGGGATAGAAGAAAGAGAGGAATCCCAGCTCAAAGGCACAGAAAACATATTCAACAAAATCATAGAAAAAACTTTCCCAATCTAAAGAAGGACATACCTATGAAAGTACAAGAAATTCACAGAACATCAAATAGGCTGGAACAAAAAAAAAGTTCCCTCACCATATAATAATCAACTAAACATACAGAGTAAAGAAAAATTTTAAATCAGCAAAGGCAAAAGGCCTAACAGAATCACACCCGACTTCTCAATGGACTCTGAAAGCCAGAAGGTCTTGGATAGACATTCTGCAGACACTAAGAGACAACAGATGCCAGCCCAGACTACTACACCCAGCAAAACTTTCAATCAATAAATGAAGAAAACAAGGTATTTCATGACAAAACCAGATTTAAACAATACCTATCCACAAATCCAGCACTACAGAAAGTATGAGAAGAAAAACTCAAACATAAAGGACTGAGCTACATCCACAAACACACAGTCAACAGACAATCTCACAACAGCAAAATCCAAAGAAGAGAAATACACACACTACCACCACCACCACCAAAACAAAACAGGAATTAATAATCACAGGTCAATATCATCTCTTAATATCAATGGACTCAATTCACCAATAAAAAGACATAGGCTAACAGAATGGATACAAAAACAAGATCCATCTTTCTGCTGCATACAAGAAATACAACTCAACTTCAAAGATAGACATTACCTCAGAATAAAAGTTTTCAAAAAGATTTTCCAGTTAAATGGACCTCAGAAGCAAGCCAGTGTAGCTCTCCTAAAAACTGTTGGATGGAGGGGGCACTTGTTTGTTCCTGGCTGCCCAGCTAGCTTAGACCCGAAATAATTACACAGAAACTGTATTAATTAAGTCACTGCTTGGCTAATTAGCTCTAGCTTTTTATTGGCTAACTCTTACATATTAATTTAACCCATTTCTATTAACCTGTGTATCACCATGAGGTCGTTGCCTACTAGCAAAGTTTCAGCACGTCTGTCTCCGGTGACAGCTCAATGGCATCTCTTTAACTCCACCTTTTTTCCTCTCAGCATTTAGCTTAGTTTTTCTTGCCTACCTAAGTTCTACCCTGTTAGAGGCTCAAAGCAGTTCTTTATTCATTAACCAATCAAAGCAACACATAGACAGAAGGACCTCCCACACCATCTAACAAAATAGACTTCAAACTAAAATTAATCAAAAGAGATGGAGGACATTTCATATCCATCAAAGGAAAAACCCATCAAAATGGTATCTCAATTCTGAACATTTATGCCCCAAATACAAGGGCATCCACATTTGTAAAAGAAACATTACTAAAGCTTAAATCACACATCAAAACCCACACATTAATAATGGGAGACTTCAACACTTCATTCTCACCAATGGATAGGTCAGCCAGACAGAAACCTAACAGAGAAACAAGGGAACTAACAGATGTTATGATTAAAAAGGACTCAATAGACATCTATAGAACATTCCATTCAAACACAAAAGAAAACAACTTTTTATCAGCACCTCAAAAAACGTTCTCAAAGATTTACCACGTACTCAATCATAAAACAAACCTCAACAGATACACAAAATTGGAGTAAGCCCTTGTGTCTTACTGGACCACCTTAGGTTCAAGTTAGAGTTCAACAACACAAACTACAGAAAGCCTAAACACACATGGATACTGAACAAGTCACGTCTCAATGAACACTGTATTGAGGAAAGAAATGAAGAAAGAATTTAAAAACTTCTTAGAATTCAATGAAGATGAATGCAAAACATACCCAAATTTATGGAACACAATGAAAGCAGTGCTGAGCAAAATTCATAGCACTAAGTGCCCACATAAAGAATTTGGAGAAATCTTACACTAGTTACTTAGAAAGGATACCTAAAAGCTCTAAAACAAAAAGAACAAACTCACTGAGAAGGAGTAGATGGCAAGAAATATCAAACTCAGGGCAGAAATCAATAAAATTGAAACAAAGAGAACAATACAAAGAATCAAAGAAACAAAGAGTTAGTTCTTGAAGGAAAACAACAAGATAGACAAACCCTTATCCAAAGTAAAAGAGACAATATCCAAATTAACAAAATCCAAAAGCAAAAGGGTGGACATAGCAACAAACTCTGAGAAAATTCAGAGAAACATTAGGTAATACTTTAAAAACCTGTAATCCACAAAATTGGAAAATGTAAAAGAAATGGACAACTTTCTTGATAGGTACCACATATCAAAATTAAATCAAGAATAGATAAACTATTTTAAAAGGGCCTATAACTCCTAAGGAAATAGAAACAGTCACTAAAAGTTTCCCAACAACAAAAAAAAAACCCAAGGCCAGATGGTTTCAGTGTAGAATTTTCACAGAATTTCAAAGAAGAGATAATATCAGTACTTCTCAAATTGATTTTCACAATAGAAACAGAAGACAGATTGCCAAGTTCTTTTTATGAGGCCACGGTTACTCTGATACGCGAAACAAAGAAGCAACAAATAAAGAGCATTACAGACCAAACTCCCTCATGAACACTGATGCAAAATTCTCAATAAAATACTTACAAACCAAATCCAAGAACACATCAAAAAATCAGCCACCATAATCAAATAGGCTTCACTCTAGAGATGCAGGGATGGCTCAACACATGAAAATCTTTCAATGTGTTCCACCATATAAACAAACTGGAAAAAATGATCATCTCATTAGATGCTGAAAAAGCCTTTGACAAAATCCAACACCTCTTCATGATAAAGGTCTTGGAGAGATCAGGGATACAAGGAACATACCTAAACATAATAAAGGCAATATACTGCAAGCTAAGAGCCAACATCAAATTAAACAGAGAGAAACTCTAAAGTGATCCCACTAAATTCAGGGACATGGCAAGGCTGTCCACTCTTTCCATATCTATTCAATTCTTCACAGACCTCAAAAGAACAATGCTCAACTTCATATGAAAACAAAAAACAGGATAGCTAAAACAATCCTCTACAATAAAGAAACTAGGTATCACCATCCCTGGCTCCAAGCTCTACTGTAGAACTATAATAATTAAAACAGTTTGATATTGGCATAAAATCAGACACACGGATTAATGGAATCAAATTGAAGACCCTGACATAAGTCCCCACACCTATGAACACCTGATTTTTGACAAAGAAGCTAAAATTATACAATGGAAAAAAGAAAGCATCTTCAAGAAATGGTGTTGGTATAATTAGATGTCAACATGTAAAAGAATACAAATATATCCATATCTATATCCATACACAAAACTCAAGTCCAAGTGGATCAAAGGCCTCAACATAAATCCTGTTACACTAGAGCTGATAGAAGAGAAAGTGGGAAGTAGCCTTGAACACGTCGACACAGGGGAACACTTCCTAAATACAGCACTGACAGCTAGGAGGCAGCATGGTACTGACCTAGGCCCTCTGCATGAGGGTGACAGATGTGTAGTTTGATCTGTTTGTGAAGCCCCTAGCAGTGGGACCAGGACCTGTCCCTGTTGCTTGAGCTGGCTCTTTGGAACCTATTCCCTATGGTGGGATGCCTAACACAGCCTTGATGCAAGGTGGAGGAGCTTGGTCCTGCCTCAACTTGATATGCCATGCTTTGTTGACTCTCACGGATGGCCTTACTCCTTCTGAATGGAGATGGAGGAGTGTGAGGGGGTGTAAAAGGGAAGTGAGGGTGTGAACAGAAGGAGTGGAGAAAGGAGAAACTGTGATTCATACGTAAAATAAATAATTTTATCCCAAAAATGCCAGTGGTCCATCAGTCTGCCCCACCCATGCAACTGTCAACCACATTTGCAGGGATTAATTTGGATTTATGCTTGTTCCTTCCCTGTCCAGCTGGAGTTTGTGAGCTCCCATTAGCTCAGGTAGAGTGTTTCAGTGGGTGTCCCCATCATGGTCTTGACCTCTTTGCTCATATTTTCACTCCTCCCACTCTTCAACTGGACTTTGGGAGCTCGGTCCAGTCCTCCGATGCGGGTCTCTGGCTCTGTTTCCATCAGTTGCTGGATGAAGGTTCTATGGTGATATTTAAGATATTCATCAGTCTGACTACAGGGCAAGGCTAGTTCAAGCATCTTCTTTTCTATTTCTTAGGGTCTTAGTTGGAATTATCCTTGTGGATTCCTGGGAAATTCTCTAGAACCAGATTTCTTGCTAGCCACTACCTTAGCCTAAACATTGTAGGGAGGTCCTGGACCTTCCCCAAAGCAATGTGCTTTACCCTCTCTGTGGAGTGGATTGGGGGATGAGGAAGAGAGGGAGTGGGAACGTGGATTGGAATGTATAATGAAAAAAAAATAGTTTGCTCTCTTTTAAAAACAATAAAAATAAAATAATGATAGATAAATACATTTTTTAAAAAAGAAAATTTAAAAAGAATACTATGATAAGTTCAGGGTATAAAAGAAGTTGAATATTATATAAAACAAATAGTTATATAATGGATAGCATATAATTTCTCAACATATATATGTTATACATACAAGATATATGCTGTGTATATTTATGTATGTGAAAATATAATACATATAATATGTATTCTACAATGTTAAAAATCCAGCCAAAATGTCCATTATTTATTTGTTTGTTTGTTTGTTTACTCATTTGGTGGGGAGGAGCCTAAGGACCATGGAGTATGTATGAAAAACCAAAAAAAAAATCAAGAGCTACAAGAAAAATAACTTGAGGGAACTGGTTGTCTTTCTCTACCAAGTGGGTCCCAGAGATTGAACTTAAGTCTTTAGGCTTAGCAACAATCATCTTTACTCACTAATCTATCCCACTGGCCTAAGATGCAAACTTTTTAAAGTTTTTCTCCCAGGTTTTTTAAATGTACAGTACATTACCATTGCTGATAGAGCAACAACACACTGTTATTTCTTGCTCTTAACTGTAACTGTCTGCTGATTAACCTTTTCTCATCTCTCCTTAGTTCCTGAAGTTTCTTTGATAATGGAGTATACTTATCTGCTACGTACAACATAGATTTTCTCCTAAACCTTTCTGGTTCAGTTCATCAGAAAGTACATATTTATTTGTTTCTATTGCAATTACCTCTAGATCTGTGGGATCTACCAAGCTATCCATTCCATGCATCAGGGGCCACTGGTACTGTAGCTTACACATTCTTCAGTGCCCTTTCTGGTTTATAGACCCAAAAGGAGGTTGAACAAGGTACTAGGGGAAAAAAGCCAAATAATCCCATTTTACTTCTGTGTGTGTGTGTGTGTGTGTGTGTGTGTGTGTTTTGTGGTGCTGGTGTTCATGGTGGTTGTGGTAGTTGTGATGGTAGTGATGTGTGTATGGATCAGAGGAAAACTTTGAGAAATTGTTTCTCTCTTTCCACTACATGAAGTCTGGGAAGTGAACTCAGGTGATCCAGGGACTGAACTCAGGTCATTCTGGTTGGTGGCAAGCACCTTTCCTTGCTGAGCTGTTTTGCTGGTCCTCTAAACCATCAATTTAAGAGCCAAATAACCTTAATTGTTTCTATAAGAAAAACACGCAAACTGCCAAGGAACACACAGGGCAAGGATCAATATCATTAATCATCAAGAAAATGCAAATCAAAATCATTATTTACTCTCACCTCATCACAGTTAGAATGGGTGTTATTTAAAAATATAGCTACAATCTCTGATGAGAACGTAGAGAAGGAAAAGCCATTTAGCGCTGCTGGTGCGAATATACATTGGTATAGTCATTACTGGCAGTAGTATAGATTGTCTGTAAAAGATTCAAAGTAGAAATACCATATGATCCAGCAATCCTACTCCTGAATATATATCCAGAGGAAGTAAATCAGAATGTCAAACACAGATTCTCATTCCCATGTGTACTACAACAGTAGTTACAGTGGAACAGATATGGAAATAACCTAAATGCTCATTAACACATGAGTAGATTAAAATTACAGTATTTACACATAGTGAAAGATTGTTCAGTTGGATAAATAAGAAAATCTTGTGATTTGAAATAACAGAGATAAGTTTTGAGGGCATTATACAAAGGTTAAAAGACAAGCATGGGAAAATAAATGCTGCATAACCCTTTCATATATGGAATCTAAAAAATATATTGATCTCATAGAAATATAAAGCAGAACAGTGGCTTTCAGAGGCTGGCAAATGTAGGTGAAAATCAGGGAGTAGGGAAAGGTTGCCCAATAGGTGTAAATTTACAGCGAAAAAGGAAGAATACATTCTGGTGTGGTTTCGCACAGTAGTAATTATAGCTAATAATAATGCTTGTTTCAAGACTCTTAAAGAGAAGATGATGAATGCTTTTGGCAGAAGGAACTGATAAGGATTAAAAGTGATGGATATTACTAATTGTTCTGAATTTATTATTCACAATACATACATGTATTGAGACATTACATTGTACCCCATAAACATGTCTAATTATTTTGTCATAAAATATTAAAAATGATTATACCCTTTCTAAGTTGGAAAATTTCAAAATTGGCTTTTAAATACCTGATAAAATAGGCAGTATATGCAGTCTACAAAATCCTATGAAAACTATCAAGCATTGTGTTAATTTCTTAGTATTGGGTTAGTTAAGATGCAATAATATGTAATTTAGAGCATACTGTCATTTTTTTTTTTTTTTGGTTTTTCGAGACAGGATTTCTCTGTACCTTTGGAGCCTGTCCTGGAACTAGCTCTTGTAGACCAGGTTGGTCTCGAACTCACAGCGATCCGCCTGCCTCTGCCTCCCGAGTGCTGGGATTAAAGGCGTGCGCCACCACCGCCCGGCCATGCTGTCATTTTTTACCAATATTTCCAAATACATTTTATATCTTTTGGAGCTAATTAATCCAGAATTTTTCCTCTTCTTTATTAGAGATTCAATTATTTTATGCTATTGACATAGTGGTCCACCATGAGACCAGATAGAAACTCTATATGGTCACAGTCTTTTTGAACTATATTATATTAATGAGAAGGAGAGTAAGTAGACCTGTACCAACACCATGAGTACAGAGGGAATAATACACTCAATAAATGGGAAATGGAACTGAAAAGATAATTTTCAAATAAAGAAGCAGGGTCAATAAATACATGAAGAAATGTTCACTATCCTTTAATCCACAAAAAATGCAAATCAAACTAAATTGATTAATCATCTAGCTCCGGTAAGAATGGCTATCATCAAGAAAGCAAGCAATAAATTCTGGTAAAGATTCAGGAGCTGGGAAAGAATCTTATTCATGGTAAGTGGGAACATAAATTACACTAGTTACTCTAATAATTGGTACAATGCTTCCTCACTAAATATAAAGCTTTTATATGATATGGTGTAACATTGCTAGGTATAAACAAAAAATCAACATCAGCATGTGATAGAGATTCTATTATCACTGTAATAGCTACATGACAAAAAATGAAAAGAAAAATGAAAAGAAGGGGCAGATGGGGAGGGGAGTAAGTAAGAGTCATATAGAGTGCCGATATGACTAAAGATTATTATATGCTTTTATAGAAATGTTAAAATGAAACATATTACTTTGTACAATTAGCATAAACTCTTGCAAGGGCCATGGATTTATACTGCTACTCAGTCTGATGAATGTAGTTCATTGATAGAAGTATTGTCTACTATGCACAAGAAAAAAAGAGTTGTTAGGACTTCATTTCTTTACACGGTTGTGCTTTTCTAAGGTCCAAGAGGGACGTAATTTCTCAGCATTGTCTGCCCCTTCACACCTATGAGAAAGTTCTGATAATGTAAGTATAATAACCCACCAAACTTACTGCTAGAACAAAAAATCACACCAAATTCAGAAGAGGCACAAAAGTCATATGAAGAGATCTAGTTGGGACATTAATGCTGTCTGCTACAAATGGTGCATGGAAATATACAAGGCTGATTACTAGGGTCTAGGGAATATGCAGTTAGTCAGGTAATAAAAAACATTTATGAATTACTTAATACAAAAGTTGAGTTAATAAAAGCATGGAAAAATTATTTACTGACAAATTACTCTGCCAGATACTAAGCTATAGCCTGAGAATGCTAGAATATACAGAATTACATTATTTAGCACAAAATGTATTTGGAACAGCTAAAAGAGTTACACTACCATATGTCAAGGACTCTTATGAAGACGCAATAATTAAGATTGTTCACCAAGATTGACTAATGTCCGAATGTAAGTGAAAAACTAGTCTAGAAATAGACTCATACATACAAAGACATTTTATTATGACTACAATGATACTGCAGCATAGAGCAGAAAAGTCATTTCGTTACGTGATGTTCTGTCTTTTGACCATTTGTTAGGCCTAAAAACTGACCAATTTTTCATATTATATAAAAGATCAAACAATAGAGCTTTTAGAAGAAATTACAGAATTCATCATGACCTTGTGGTTGACAAAGATTTTTTTCTTTTTTCTTTTTATTGAAAACAGATTCTTTTCTAACACAATATATCCTGATTATAGCTTCCCCTCCCTCTACTCTTCCTAGGTCCTCCCAACCTCTTCTCCCATCTGGATCTACTCCCTTTTTATAGCTCATTAGAAAATAATAGTTTTCTAAGAGATAAAAACCAAACTTGACAAAATAAAATATAAGATGAAGCAAAAACTATCATATTGAAATTGGACATGGCAATCCAACAGGGATAGTCATGTGTGTGTGTGTGTGTGTTTGTGTGTGTGTGTGTGTGTGTGTGTGTGTGTGTGTGAGACCTGTTATAGACCCATGTAGGCTTTTGTGCTTACTGCTTCAGTCTCTGTGAACTCCTATGCACCTTCCTTAGTTGGTTCAGAGGGCCGTGCTCTCCTAATATCCTCCATCCCCTGTGGCTCTAACAATCATTCTGGCTTCTCTTTTTCAGGGTTCCTTGAGTTTTGAGGGGAGGCATTTGAGGGGGCCTCCCATTTAGACTCTCACTTCGAGCAATGTCTGGCTGTGGGTCTCTGAATCTGTTCCTATCTGCTGCTGAAAGAAGCTTCTCTGATGATAACTGGATAAGGCACTGATCTTTGAGCTTAGCAGAATATCATTAGGAGTCACTTTATTGACACTTGTTTTAGACCAATAATGTTTGGTTATACCCTAGGTGTCTGGGCTATCTAATATCTGGTTCTTGGTTATCCAAGCAGTGCTACGTATGGGTTCCTTCTTGTGGGGTAGGCCTTAAGTCAAATCAAACATTGGTTATTTCCACAAGTTCTGTGCCACCATTGTCCTAGCACATTTTGAAGGCAAGACAGATTATAGCTCAAAGGTTTTGTGACTGGTTTGGTGTCCATGTTTCCCTTTTGGTAACCTATAAAGTACCTTCCTGGACCAAAGAGACTAGAATGTAGGGGTAAAGGCCCCATGTAAGCACCAGCTCAACTTTTTCATGTTCAATGAGTTATATGGGTGTTGCCCTCAGCAATGGTCCCCCTCTACCAGCTTGGAGAGAGCAGCTCTTTTTTCTTTTTGTTTTTGAGAGCCCACAGTTCTGAATAGTTCCATTTTGACCAAAGCTCAGAGAATTAAAATCTATTCTTGCTCCATGAGGATAAACAACAGGATGTTTGATCAAAAGTGTGGCTACTGGATGCTTTGCTCCTCAAAAGCCACACAACAAGATGTTTGACTTAGAGCATGGTTACCAGGCATTTTGAGATGTAAGGAGGTAATTTTGCTTCCTTGTTCTTTGTATCATGGATTGAAGGAATATTACAGAAAGTGAAGAGGAACGAATATAAATGCTGGAAGATGGGAGAGGAGCTCATGGGAATCCAGCCATCCTAGGAGAGCTATTCTCAAGCAACAATTGTTGGGGAGAAGGGAAGTCACTTTCTTCAGTGATATAGCAACTGGTTAGTTTTCCATGCTCCAGTAAATAACCCCAACTCATTATTATGCAAACAACCCTGATCAAACTCAGTGGATTAAAAATAGTCATGAAAATAAAAGGTGGGGGAGGGTTGAAGGGGGGAGAGGAGAGGCAGGGAGGGAAGCAGAAAAAAATGTAGAGCTCAACAAAAATCAATTAAGAAAGGAAATAGAAGGTGATAATTTGAAGAAGGATATCAGTGGGAGTGGGAGAAAGTAATATGTATGTATATGATAATATGAAAATGTCAAAGAATGAGTCAATAATATATTTGAAGCCCCAGTATTGATCAATCATAAAAAGAAAGACAATAAAATAGAAAGAAAGCAAAGAATCAGCTCACAATAGAGTATATCTAAATATTAAATAAGTACAACAAAGATGTACAACTTCATTGGCAATCTTACAAGCTCCTCTTTTGCATGACTCCCTGAGTCACAAGGAGGAAAGTGGAAAGTTTGATAAAGACATCCCATTTTGGCCTGAGTGTTCCAAAGTCTCCCCATCTTTGCACATTGTCCAGTTGTGGGTCTCTGTGTTAGTACCCGTTGACTGCAAGAAGAAACTTCTATGATGAAGGCTAAGTGAGACACTGATTTAAGTCTCAGTCTGGTGTAGTCACTAACTTTGTCTTTTTAAAAGTAACTTACTGAATTCAATCAGTGCTGTCATATGCACAGGTTTGTGAGGCCATCCACTGATGTGTGTGTGTGTGTGTGTGTGTGTGTGTTTCAATATGAACAGGACAAGTCTTTTTGTAAAACTGAACAGATATCTCAGCAAAGGAGATATTTGAGGACAAATAACTGTAATATAGTCTTAACATCATTTATCATCAGAGAAATGAAATTTAAACAACAATGACACATGGGAGACTGGCTAGAATCCAATAATAGGGACAACAGCAGCAGCTTATTTACTGGCAAGAAATTTGAGGACTCTTAGTCATTACACATGAGAATTAGAAAATAGTATGGGGGATAGGGAGCTATCTTGGAGGAAGGCAGTGAAAACGGATGCCCCCATTTTTTTTGTTCAGGAATGAATAAGGAACTACTGGGAGCAGCTGAAATTTGCAGGCTAGCTAGGAAACCAAGGTGGAGCTGAGAAAAGTAAATTTGGATAACAGAACAAGTAATTGAAATTCTTGAATTTGAAGATGATGTGATTGAGTTTATATTCAACCAGCTGGAAGTGAAGAATCTATATGAATGAGAACAATGCTAGAGAATTAGCCAGAGAACTGTTGTCCCTGCTGTTGAGTACACAAGAAAACATAGCCAACAGAAGAAATAAAACAGGCACAACTTGGGTAAGAAAAAAATGGCATCTCCAAAAAGGCAAGGTGAAGATATAAGGAATTTTTGAAAGGCAGCTTGGGGGTGGTCCTACTTACTATAGCAAACAATCTTCCACATCAGTAATGAGAAAGCACAGTCCCAAGGGCAGGAGGACAAAAGACCAGAGATCCCAGAATCTTCAGTACAAGAAGAGGCCACATCTACGAATGAAAGTTCTTGTACCTGAACACTTGAACACTACCAGAGTCTAAAATAACTCCTCCAGGTTAAAAAACAAAACTACCCAGAAAATGGTAAGGAAAAGACCAGACCAATATTTCAGTCCTATTCCAAATGATGATTACAGATGTTTCAAAATCATCTTCTTATACTGGACAATGAGACAGATGCTCACATAGAACGTGGTCGCCAAGCCCAAGAAATCAATCATGTCCTGAAAGGCCAAGACTGATGACTTCTGGACCCCAAACACAGGAGGATTTGGTCTCTGGGGAAAAGGAAAAGGGTTTTCACCACATCGTTAGCCAGAAGTAGCTCTTCATCTCCCTTATCTGGTTCCCAAGATTGCCCAAGACTCTCAAAAGCACATCCACTCTAGTTGGAAAAACTTACAGAGTGTCTTCCTCCGCAAATCCTCCAAGGTGAAGGCAGATAATTCCAGCAAGTCCACCACCCAAAATGTGCCATTCCGCAACCGTGCAATAGTCAAATTGAGAAGTGAGAACATCAGGCATAGTAGCAAAATGTAAAGGTACTGAGTGAAAAGGGTCTCCATCACTAGCACAGGAACCTGGAAAGGGGGAGTTATAGAAACTGTCAGAAAAGAAAACAAATGGCTGCTGTGATTCTCTGCAGGCAGCGGAGGTATCAGTACAAACAGAACTAGCAGTCTTTATCTGACTCTTGTCTTCACCATCAAAAATGAAAAAGCCTGAGAGATCCCACGTGAAGAATGATGAGATAGACCAGTGGGTGGACACATTCCCATTCTTTGAGTGCTTCTCTCTCATGAAACCACTGAAGAGACTTCCCCAGTGGTAGAAGTTCCTCCCCACCAGCTGCCAAAAGGCTAACTTCCTCTTCTTCCTCCTCCTCCTTTTGTCTCTCCTCCTCAGAAATGGCACCACCACTATTTTAGTACCAAAAATGTACAAGTGAACATTTTTTTCTTTCTTTGAATCAGGGTCTCACTGTGTAGCTCTGGCTATCCAAAAACTAGCTCTGTAGACCAGGTTGACCTCTGACTCACAGAGATCCACCTGCATCCGCCTCTAGAATGCTAGTATAAGAAATGCAGCTGCCACCCTGACCCACCACCCACACCCACTGCCCCCACCCACCTCTGACTTCAAGGGAACATATTTTTTAATTTTTATTTCTCTTTTATTCAATGCTAATTTAAAAGTAAATAAATCAACTCTATCTTACATTTCTATTTTAATTCAATTTATTTATTTTACATCCCTACTATGGCTTCCCCTCTCTCCTCTCTTCTGAGTCTCCCTCCTCTCCATAGCCCCAAATTCACTCCTGTTTTTCTGTTCAGAAAAGTGCAGCCCTCCCATGGACATCAAGAAAGCATGGTATATCAAGTTGCTGCAGGACTAAGCACCTCCCCTTGTATTAACGTTGGACAAGGCAACCCAGTATGAGGAATAGGATCCTAAAAGTCATACAAAGTGGTAAGGACAGCACCTGCTCCCACTATTAGGAGTCCCTCAAGTAGACCAAGCTACACAACTGCAATGTATAGACTAGTCTCATGTAAACTCTGTGGTTCTCAGCTCAATCTCTGTGAGCCCCTGAGTCTAGGTTAGTTGATTCTGTGAGTTCTCTTATGATGTCCTTGACCCCTCTGCCTCCTTAAATCTTTCTTCCCATTCTTCAATAGGATTCCCTGAGTTTAGTCTAATGTTTAACCCTGTATCTCTGCATCTGTTTCTACTAGTTGCTGGATGAAGCCTCTCTGATGACTACTGGACTAGGCACCAATCCCAGCACATCTCATAGGCAGGGCAAACTGTAAGCCAAAGGTTATGTGGCTGGATTGGTTTCCCAGTCCTCCACTGATAGTCTTGCCTGGTAACAGGAGGTGGCCAGTTCAGGCTACTTGTCCTCTTTTGCTAGGAATCTTAGCTAGGGTCATCCGTGTAGATTCCTGGAAGTTTTCCTTGTGCCAGGTTTCTACCTGACCCTGAAATGACTACCTTTCCATTTGGCTCTTTCAATGTCTTCCCCCACCCCACCTGTCCCCAGTTCACCTGCAGAATCTCTTCTATTTTCCCTTCCCAGGGAGCTCCATGCCCCGCAAAGCTCTCCTCTTTTCTCTGAGTCTGTGGATTGTAACTTGGTTATCTTTTACTTTACAATTAATAGACACTTATAAGTAAATACATACTATGTTTGTCTTTCTGAGTCTGGGTTACCACTGATGATTTTTTTCTAGCTTCATCAATTTGCCTTCGACTTCATGCTGTCATTATTTTAACATCTGATAATACCCCATTGTGTAAATGCACCATATTTAATTCAACCATTTTTTGGTTGAGGGGCATTTAGGCTGTTTTCAGTTTCTGGTTATTAAAAATAATGCTGCTATGAATATAGTTGGGCAAGTGTTTTTATGGTATGATTGTGCATCCTCTGTGTGCTCAAAAGTGGTATTGCTGGATTTTAAGGTAGGTTGATTCCCAATTTTCTGAGAAACCACCATATTGAATTCCAAAGTGGCTGTACAACTTTGCATTCCCACCAGCACTGGAGGAGTGTTTCCCTTGCTCTACATCCTTTTCAGTATAAGCTGTTATTTGTGTTTTTGATCTTAGCAATCTTGACAGGTGTAAGATGAAATCATTTTGACTTTCATTTCCCTGATGGCTACTGATGCTGAACATTTATTTCTTCAAGTGTTTTTTGGCCATTTGATATTCTTCTGTTGAGGATGCTGTTTAGATTTGTACTTCATTTTCAGTTGGATTATTTGTTATTTTGATGTCTTGTTTCTTGAGTTCTTTATATATATTGGAGATCAGTCCTCTGATGGGGTTGGTGAAGATCTTTTTCTATTCTGTATGCTGTTGTTTTGTCTTATTGACACTGTCTTTTGCCTTACAGAAGTTTTTCAGTTTCATGAGGGCCCACTTATTTATTGTCAATTTTAGTGTCTATGCTACTGGTGTTATATTCAAGAAGTTGTCTCCTGTGCCAATGAATTCAAAGTTATTTACCACTTTCTTTTCTTCCATGTTCAATAATACCTGGATTTATGTTGAGGTCTTTGATCCACTTAGAGTTGAGCTTTGTGCAGGACGATAGCTATGGATCAGTTTGCATTCTTCTAGATGCTGAAATGTAGTTATGCCAGCACAATTTGTTGAAGATGCTTTCTTTTCTCCATTGTATTACTTTAGCTTCTTTGTAAAAAAAAATCAGGTGTTCATAGGTATGTGAATTGATGTTAGAGTCTTTGGTTCAATCCCATTGATCTACCTATCTGTTTTTATGACAATATCAATCATGCAGTCTTTATTACTATAGCTCTATAGTACAGCTTGAATTCAGGGATGATGATATCTCCAAAAGTTCTTTTATTGTACAACATTGTTACAATTATCCTGGGTGTAACATGTGGGTCTGCTTGTTGGGGTTTCTGTCCCGCCCAGTACCCCACAGCCGGCAAGCCCCGAAGAAAATCACACAGAGAGTCTACATTAAGTTATACACTGATTGGCCCATTAGCTCAGTCTTCCTACCAGCTCCCATAACTTATATTAACCCATTGTCAGCCACATGGCCAGTACATTTTCTCAGCTGGGCTGCTACATGTTGTCTCCTTGGAGATCTGAGCAGGAATGCCAGGGAAGCTTCCTGCTTCCCAGACTTTCTCCTCGCCCTGCCTCTACTTCCTGTCTGGTTGACCCGACTATACTTCCTACCTGGCCAATCAGCATTTATTTAAAATATGATTGACTGACAGACAAGTCTCCTGCACCACCTGAGTGTTTGTTTTTCCACATGAAGTTGGGTATTGGCCTTTCAAGATCTGCAAAGAATTGTGTTGGGATATTAATGGGGATTGTATTGAATCTGTAGACTGCTTTTGGAAAGATGGCCATTTTTACTATGTTAATCCTACTGATCCATGAGCATGGGAGATCTTTCCATCTTCTGATATCTTCCTCAATTTCTTTCTTCCTAGACTTGAAGTTCTTGTTGCACGGGACTTTCACTTGTCAAGTTAGAGTTACCCCAAGATATTTTTAATTATTTGTGGCTATTGAGAAGGTTGTTGTTTCACTGATTTCTTTCTTAGCCCATTTGTATATAGGAGGGCTACTGAATTTTTTTTAGCTTATCTTGTATCCAGCCACTTCACTAAAGGTGTTTTATCAGCTGTAGGAGCTCCCTCATAGACTTTTCGAGGCCGCTTATGAATACAGTCATACCCTCTGTGAATAATGATACTTGACTTCTTGCTTTTCAGTTTGTATCCCCCGATCTCCTTTTGTTGCCTTATTACTCTAGTTAGAACTTCAAGTACTATATTGAATAGATATGTAAAGAGCAAGGGAACATTATTAAAAACCCAAAATCATTTTACTATGATAAGGAATGCCCTTTCCCAAAGAATGCTACTTTTCTTTTACAAAAAAGCCAAGTAGTTAAACTCAAAAGACTTTTATCCTATCAAGGGAAAAATAATCAGCATTAATAAACAATAGTGATATAGACAATTTTTAAAAGATATCAATTTGTGAGAATAAAATGGATCACCTGGCATTCTTGAGACTGCCCTGTCAAATAAAGCCACCCCAGGTATTCAGTTACTCTAAGGTGAAACACTTGAAAGATAAGAAGATAGATCATCTTCCTTTGACAGTATAGCCACGCCAAGCTGTGAAGTTGTTTAAGTGACTTAACAGGCTTCTTTAACCTTCCAAGATTATTTCAGGTATTGACTATGCCCTTCCTCCCCTTTATACTTTTACTACATCGGACAATGACAGAGTCTGAAATCAGTCTTACGTATCACTGTCATAGAATTGCATCAAGAATAAACTCTTCATTAGGATCTTAATAGAGATAACCATAAAATAGAAGTTCTTTGGACAAATAAGTGGAAACATTAGGCTATGTGATGTTAATGTGTATACAATAAATTTACTGTGCTTTAAAACTTTTAATATTAAAAATTAGTGTTGCAATTATCCAAGGAGATAAAGTTTGCTGTTATTCCTGGTTATTATGACTGGAATATATAACAAGTATTCTATAGACCACCATTTGGGAAGCATTGTCTTAAACATTTACCTTTGAAAAGCCTCAGTAATAATGGACATTTACCATGGTAAAAGTAACACATTAACTGTTAGTGTGCACTATCAAATTTGGTGGAAAACACATTCCTAAATGAACAGAACATCAGAAATATGCATTATTCAAGGAGCTCACAGTTTATTGGTAAGATTTTTTAAAAGGAATGAAATCTACAGTTTTACTATTGTAAGGGCTTAAATATTGGTATAAGACCATGCTATCTTCAACAAGGGAGGTAGGGTGAAAATAAAAGGAAATGGCTATGCTTAGGAAATAGTATAGGGGAAGATTGATATGATTTTATAGTAGATTAGTGATGACACTACAGTGCTTAATTTTGTAAGTATATGAATGGGACTCGGCCTCCGTGAAAGAAAATGAGGGAAAGGAACAGATTGTGGGAAGGCAATGAGTTTAGCCTGTGGGGTTTCTAAAGAGAGCTATTATTAGGATCACTTTATGTGACTGTTATTTATTTTTTTCTGCTCTGATACATTGTAAAATAAGAAAACAGTTCATGTAAAGGATGTCACATTAATGATTCTCTCTAAATCATTTATCCTCTCACTTATTCCAATAGCAGCTTAATTGATTAGCACAAATGCCAGACATAGCCTATAGCAGTAAGAAATTCATAGACAGAATGCAGTAATTCAGAAAACTAGGTTATCTTAAAAGTAGCTATAGGAGATGATCATATTAATGGTTAAAGATAATTAACATTGATAATATTTTTAACAAATAAGTGAAGATATAACACAGTGTATGGCCTTTAAGTTGCTATTTATGCCATCAGTCAACATTTATGTATATTCTGTATGGTGCTATTTCAATATTGAGTTCTGAAAAGATGAAGCTTTAGGAGCTCATGATGCTAAATTTTTCAGAATTTACATGTGGATGGGTGTTTCATACATATGAAATGTAAGTAACACAAGTTGTTAGATGTTTTGTGCTGGAAAGCCAGATTACACACATTTGGGGAACAATAGCAAAAGCTTTCTATTCTAACTGAGGGTTGACAAAAAAAAATGATACTTGAACTCATCCTCACAAAATAGAAAATATGTAAGTGGGTAAAGGGTGAGAAAAATTCAAGAAAATTTTCCAAAAAAACCCCACATTATTATGAAACAGCTATTTGAAATGTATCTCGAAGGTAGTATGAAGCATTTTAAGAATGTTAAGCAGAGGAGTCAGGATTATGATTTTCAAATGTAACTTCAACTAATTGGCATGGGGGACAGAGACAATTAATTAAAAGCTCCCAAAGAGTTTCAAATGGCATAGAGTGGAGCAGTATCAATAGGGATAAGAAAGAGATGGGTCAAGTAGATGTCAAAAAGGTAGAATCTAAGGACTTAGTAACCTTATGCATAAATGAGAGGACTATGGGCTAGGGGCTAGAGAGATGGCTCAGCAGTTAAGGGTGCTCTTCCAACAAGTCTGATTATAATCCAAAGCATCCATATGGAGGCACACAACTGGCAATAACTCCAGTTCTGGGGGGATCTTACATCCTCTTTTGCACTACTCAGGAAAACTAATTTTAAATAAAAAGAATTAAGTCTAATAAAAAAAGCTGTCAGGTTTTCTCAATGAACAACATTATTGATATATCATTTAGTACAATCTAATGGGAAGACTTTAAGGTGAAAAAATTGTTTGGAATACAAAGATATTGGTTTAAAGTGGACTGTCAGAGATGTTAAGATGTTTATTGGACAGTTAATAAATACAGGCCCAGGATCAAGTGTTCTGAGTTGAACATATATTTTATACTGATTATCTATATATGGAATTTGATTTCAGGGACTAACAGTACTTCTGATTACTGGAAAGACAAATAATTTTCCACTAAAACATTAGAAGAAGTGGATGACAGAGAGGTGGTAGCAGTGAATGAGAATTATGACAAATAAATTTTGGCCAACATAGTGAAACAACACGGCAAAATCTGAATGCAAAGAATACTGCACACAGCACTGACAGAATGCACTTGGTTATAAAGTGAGTAAGGGTCATTTCCTAAAATTAATCACACATATGAAAATGTAGAAATTCTCAAAAAGTACTTGAAGATTGAAATTATTCTAAATATGTTCTTGACTCTTGGAAGTAACCTAAAAACCAACAATAAAATAATTGATAGATAATTTTAAATTTCAGATCAGTGAGAAGGCTTAATAACTAAAAGCACCCACTGCAAAGCCTGATATTCTCAGTTCAATCCTCAAGACTCACATAGTAAAAGGAAAGAGCAAAGAACTAATTTCCTGAAAGTTTAGTTGTCCTCAGATACACGCACGAACACACAGAACACACACACACACACACATACACATAGACACATGGACACAGACACACAAACACACACCAACACACAGATGCACACAGACACACACACAAACATATTGACATACACATATTAAATAAAAAGAAAAAATTAAAAATATTTAAATAAATTAAGTATTCAATTCCCCATAATTAATAGAGTATTCTATTAAATGACCAATGAATAAAGGAGGAAATCACAACTAAAAGTAAAAATATTTCAAAGAAGGATATACTGAATTTGGCAAAATTTCTAGTGAGTATCTTTAGAAGGTTTTAAGAGGCAGTTCATAGTTGTGAGTTCTCATACTAGGACTGAGAAATGACTGAAATCCAATAACATAAGTTTGTACATTCCAAGAAGTTAGGAAGAAAACAAAATTTAACCGTACAATATTACTAGGAAAGAATATATAAGAAACCTGAATAATCAAAAAGATAAAAAGAAATTTAATTACTTAGAACTATCATAAAGAAAAACTAATAATTAACATTTAAGAAAAATAACAAAATCATATATGTAATTTAAATAATACTGATACATTTATTTATTTAAGAATTCACCATAACTTTGATTCCAAATCTGTCAAGAATATTTTAGGAAAGAAAAATTATGGATAATATTTCATGTGATCAAAGTGCAAAAACAAGTGAAGTATCATTTCAAATATAGCAATAAAAATAGAACATATCATAATTAGAGGATATTCATTATAAGCATTTATAGGTGGCTTATCATTCAAAAAATCATTCAATGTGAACAAAGTTAAAATGAGAACAAGCACATGAGAATCTCAACAGAGTTAGAAATGTCATTTAGAAAATTTCAAAACTTCTTCATAAGGGACTGAGTTACCAAGGTCCAGTGGAAGAGCAGAAGGAGGGAGAA
>JAQHUG010000060.1:8481423-8493928 GCA_028555095.1 Dicrostonyx torquatus | reverse complement strand
GGGAGGGCCTTGGGCTTCCCACAGGGCAGGGTATCCTGCCCCATCTTAAGAAAGCAGGGGGAGGGCGGTGGGGTAGTGGGGGAGCGGGAGGGCCTGGGACAAGGGGAGTAAATGTAAATTTATCTTTTAACAATTAAAAAAAAACTTCTTCATAATAAAACCTTTTAGATATCTATAAATGGAGAGGAACTTACTCATTCTAAGAAAACAAATTACAAAAATATCTAGCCAACTACATCACATTTAATCATGAAAATGACCTTGACATTTCACTATGGCTAGTTTTGTAAAAGATTACGTCAATTACCACTTTTCAACAAATATATACTGAAGGTCCTAACAGAGTAAAAAACATACAGACATAATCATTAGAAAAGTTTAATTACTTCTTATTATCTGCAGACAAGATGATTTTTATACCTAATGATTCAAAGAATTTTATGCCAAACTAGTATTAGAAGTAGATTTAAAACGACAAAATACAAACGCCATTTTATTTCAGAAACAAGTTCAAATTGAAAAATATTTAATGCATATGTCCCTTCAGCTATGTATAGTCCTCAGTTTTTAAGACTAATCTGGGTATGGCCATGAATGAATTTTTCAGGTATGATTAATATCTATAACCAAACGTTCTTAAGTGAAGAAGAGCATTCTAGATCTATAGCTCTACACTGTAGGTAATTCCTATGGACCTAGTTAGATCACTAAGATAACTATTTTGCTAGAGATAATATTTATATACACATTATTAGAACTCCCTTCTGGTCCCAACAACCTTTCCTTCCCAAAGAATGGTGATAAATGAATTTGATTATCTCTCTTTATTTGCAATTCTGTCTGTTTTTATTTCATCTATTTATGGGCTTATTTAAATATATGTATTCCTTTGATTATCATATTTTCTAAATGAATTGACTTTTCATCATCATAAAATTCTTCCTAATTCTAATGATACATTATTGTTTCAAAATCCATTTAAATTATGATACTAGTATCACTACTCTAGCTTCTTTGTCATTTCAGAGTACAGGGGCATTAGTTTTCATATTTTTACTTTAACTTATTTGTATCTTTGTATCTAATATATGTCTCCTAAAGATAGCATACATTTGGATTTTTATTTTTTCGAGATAGATAGAACATAACAGAAAATTCAAAAATAAATCCAAAACAAAATGGCTGACTACACATACACACACACAAAAAAAAAAAACTCAGCACAAGTTTGAATTTCACATTTCAAATAAAAATTAATTTAAACGTTTATTTTAATGAGTCTCTCGTCTCTTGTAGAAAAACATAGTGGAGAAACTTAAAAATATAGGAATGAAATTAATTTTCAGCTAATGCCAAAAGTATGAACGATCAAATGATAAATCAGTAAATGATACATCATCAAAAATCACAAAAACTCTTTTGCAAATGTATAAGAGAAAGGGATGTAATACAAATTTGAAGAAAATATTTACAAAGTGCCCAGTCAAAGACACAACACACAAAAAGCTTTCAGGATTTGAAAGTCATTTTAAAAAGTCTATTAAAAATTATCAGATGATTTGAAAAGATATTTCATTGAAAAGGACATATAAGCACACTAAAACTAATCAACAACATTAGCATCCACTAAAAAAAAGCTAAAATTACAGTAGTATGTCATCACACATCTTTAAAAGCATAATAATACCAATTGTCTTAGGGTTTCTCTTGCTGTGACGGAACACCATGACCAAAAAGTAAGTTGGGGAGGAAAGGGTTTATTCAGCTTACACCTCTAGATTGCTGTTCACCACTGAAGGAAGTCAGGATAGGAATTTAAAGAGGGCAGGAAACTGGAAACAGGAGCTGATACAGAGACTTGCTTCCCAGAGGTGTGCTGCTTACTGGCTTGCTTCCCTTGGCTTTCTCAGTCTACTTTCTTATAGAACTCAGGGCCACAAACCACCCACCATGGACTGGGCCCTTCCCCACTGATCACTATTTGTGAAAATACCTTACAGCTGTATCTCGTGGAGGCACTTCCTCAACTGAGGCTCCTTCTTCTTTGATGACTCTAGTTTATGCCACGTTGACAAACAAAACCAGCCATTACACAAATTTATGACATGAATGTGAAATAATTTCACCATTCATATAATATTGACAAATAATCAAAATGGTATATATAGCTTGTATATGTTTCCTAGGACTGCTGCCTATCTCCAATGTAGGTCACATTCTGGCATACTAGGAATGAGGGTTTCAGTATATGATTTTCCAGGGTGCAGATTTCACATATAACTTCTACTTGCAGTAGTAGTTTGTATCTTTATGTAAAACTTGACGTGTGCAGTCTAACCGAACAGTTTCTCTTCTGGGCACTTAATTTAGAAATAGAAACATATGCCTGTTCAAAAGCCAGTACACTCTAGCCATAAACAAAGGACATTAGGCTTATAGCTCACAAGCCTAGAGAAGCCAAATAGCAAGGTGAACCCAAAGAAAAACATATATAGATCCTCCTGGAAATTGGAAGCAAACAAGATCACAGAGCAAAAGTTCGAAGCATAGGTGTGGGGATCGGGGTGGAAGTATGAGCGAGTGTCGGGGAAGGGGATGGGGGAAGGAAATGGGTGTCCGCAGAGATGTCCCCTGTTAGGTATTTGGGCAGCAGAGGAGAGGGTGCCTGAACCAGACTTGTCCCATAGTCACATTGATGAATATCTTGATCATCACAATAGAAATTTCATCAGATGGATGGAGATAGAGACAGAGACCCACATTCACATCACAGCAATGGTCTGAGCTCCCAAGGTCCAGTCGAAGAACAGAAGTTGGAGAAGATGAGCAAGGAAGTTAGAACCATGAGGGGCTGGTCCACCCACTGAGACAGTGTGCCTGATCTAATGGGAGTTCACCAAATCCATCTGGACCGGGACTGAATGAGAATATGATCAAACCGGACTCGCTGAATGTGGATGCCAATGGGGCTGACTGAGAAGCCATCGACAATGGCACTGGGACCTACCTCTTCTGCGTGTATTGGCCTTTTGGGAACCTAGTCTATTTGGATGCACACCTTCTTAGGCCGGGATGGAGGGGGGAGGCTTGGACTTCCCACATGGCAGGGTACCCTGTTCCTTCTTAAGGAAGCAGGACAGGGAGGAGGGGTAGTGGGGGAGCGGGAGGGGACTGGGAGAAGGGGGGGAATGTAAATTTTTTAATGAAAAATAAAAGGAAAAAAATACATACTAAACAACAACAACAAAAACAAACAAAAGCCAGTACACAGTGTTCATAGCTGCTTCATTTATAATGGCCAAAAACTAGAATTAGTTCAAATGTTCTTCAACAGGTAGATGGATAAAAAAAACTAGCTCAAAATAATCAACAATAAAAAGGCTACCAATAACTTACAAATTTCTATTCCTATAAGGTTATAAAAGTGGTAAATCATTTACAAAACATTTCTGAAATAAATAACAAATCAATGGTTTCTGGGAAATAGTTTCAGAGAGAATAGCAGGAGAGAGACAGCTGTGGCCCTAATAAAAGGTGCATTTATGGTGATGAAAGTGATGTGTATCTTGACACTGAACTTATATACGTGATAAACTTCATAGAACTACAGCACACACACACACTATACACACCTGCAAATAAATATGATAAATGCTGCAGATAGCTGTATTAAGATGAATGCATTGAATCAACAGAACACCAGTCTCAATTTACCAACTTAACATAAAATTTGAGAAAAACTGTGATTGTACATGAATGTATTTAGTAAGTTCAAGTTTATTCAGATTCAACTAGGAAATATAAGAAAACTCCCTTGATATGATACAGAAAATCTATCAAAAAATCTATAGATCATATAATGTGAATGGGAGCATTTTCATTGCTTTGAAGGTACATACTAAGAGTGGAACCCAGCGCTTTGTGGATATTAGAAATAGAATTTTTCACCCAGCTAAATCCTCCAAACTGTTCTTGCTTCCCTAACTAGCTTGAAAAAATACAATGAAATCCATTTTAGCCAGTTGTATTAGTGTTCTCAAACAGTTCAATAGACAGAAAAGTTAGTCCTAAAACTTTGGAAGAAAATAATAATGAAGTGATCGTACATATAGAAAATCCTAAAGAATCTGTACAAAAAGTAGACAGTAATAAAAAAAACTAGAACTATTTTTTTAAAAAAAACTAGAACTATTTTTTTAAAAAAACTATAACTAGTAATTGAATTTTAAATCAAGTTAGACACAAGATTAATACATGAAAACTAATGTATTTGTTTGAGCTGCAAAACAATATTTTTCAAATATTATAAAATTAAATTAAAATGTCATATGCATTGATATGGACGTCACATAATGCTTCATGATATGTTTAATATAAACACATAAGCTTTCTTTACTACAAGCACATTGATGAGAAAATTGAAGTAAATGAAAACAAATTTAAAGACAAAATATTACCAGCAATTGTGTGACTCAACTAATATTAAATTTTTTATTCTTTCTAAACTAATCTGTTGATAAAATGTAGGTAGTTATAGTCAAAATGTCATTGGATATTGTTAAATAAATTGATAAAAATATAAATAAGAAGATAAATAAAGGAATGGAAAATATCAACTTCTAAATGCAATACAGTCAAATAATCATCAAATCACAACAGCTGTGCCTACTGACACTCGGTCTGAATGACTTGAGCCCACACAATACTCAGCTGTGGATGGGGAAGGGGCTTTCAGAGCCCCATCACTTCAGGGAGAGGGGCGGTCATAGTATAGAGTTGGTTATCCACTGGTGTACCTACCAGTCTGCAATGGATAGTTCCAAGCTTGTAGCCACACAGATTGCCTTGTTCAAATGCAGTAGGACATAAAACAAAACTAAAAGTCACAAACATGGGAATAACATTTGTAAGGAAAAAGAGCTGCTCACAAAGGGGTTGATATGAAAGGATGTAAGGAAGAGCAATCAGAATGCACTATACATACACATGAGATTGTCAAAGAAAAAATGTTAATACAAATGTTTAAAAATGCATTTAAGTAGCCACAACAAAGTCTTAGAATGAGTATCATTGGTTCCATCTATCAAATTTTAAATATTGCTATAAAACTATAGAAAATATGAAGGCTACAAAAAAGTTAAAAAATTCAAGATGAAGCACAAACTTAAATGTTAAAACTTTACAACTAGAGCTTGTGGAGGAAACAAGTATAGAAAAATAGCTTCATGAACATTGAATCAGAAAAGACTATAGACAGAAGACCAAAGAAATAAGAACAACATTTGCTAGAAGGTGCATCGTTTTTATTATGAGGAAACATTTCTGTTCATTAATAGACACCAGTTTCTAAAACGTAATGCTTTTCCAGTTGTGAAGAGTAATGTATAGACTACTACTTTTCCCTCCATGTAATATAAACTAGAACACTATATAAAACATCTCTTCAGATATAGGGTAACAATGAGTGACTGTTAATTCAAGGGAAAGAAAATCTCATGAGGTGATTTGTCAAAGAGGCCAAGAACAGGGTCTCAATGACCTGTATAAAAAACACCAAGTGTTGGCAATAGTTTCTGTCTGGCCTGGTCCTGCAACCATTCAGTCCCAAAGAAACACACAGAGGTCTACATTAATCAATAAACTGGTTGGCATATTAGCTCAGACTTCTTATTAACCCTTACATCCTACATTAACCCATAATTCTTGTCTGTGTCAGCCATGTGACTTGGTACATTTTAATCAGCGAGGTATTCTCATCTTGCTTCCACTGTGTCTGGGTGACTACTGCAGACTGAGCCTTTCTTCTTCCCAGAGTTCTCCTGTTCTCATCACTCCACCTCTGCTTTCTGTCTGGCAACTGGCCAATCAGCATTTTAATAATAAGTCGTAAATCTTTACAGGGTGCAAGACCATTGTCCCACAGCAATCAAGACATATACTGTATGTAATATTGGAGGCACTCTTGGCTGGAGAGATGGCAGAATAGGTAATTAAGAGTACAACTGCTCTTCTAGGGGACCTGGAATTGATTTCCAGAATCCCTATGATAGCTCACAACCACTTGCAACTCCAATTACAGAACATCTGTTGTCTTCCACTGACATCCGTGGGCACCAGGTGTGTACATAGTGCTCATACAATACATACAGGTAAAACACATACACATAAATTTTAAAAAGTTGAAAACTGAGCCTCTAAAGTTAGAAAGGGTCAGAAAATCATTTGACCTATTAATGACTCATAGATTCCTAATTCCTGGGGCTGGAGCAGATGGCTCAGCAGTTAAGAGCCTTTGGTGCTCCTCCAGTTCCCAACATGTACAGTCACCTAAAACTGCAGCTCCAGGGATATTGATTCCTACTTCTGGCTCCCATAGACAATTGAACATACCTGGTGCATATACAGACAAGCAGGCACACACATGCACATAAATAAATATTAAATTTAAAAGAAAAATTCCAAATCCATTGAAAATATATCTGTAAAACTCAGTAATGGTAAGACTATTATGGGTGTAGCTTCTGACATCTCTAGGAGACACAATCTTACAGTATACTCCCTTATGCTATGGCTCTCCCAATATTTGCCCTCTTCTGCAATGTTTCATGAGCTTTAGGTGTAGGAGTGGTTTGTAGATGTGCTATATCCATACAGTCTCAACAAACATGACTACCTAACTTTGAACTGAACAAGAACAACAACAAACACATGCAAAAGTGAATAGGAGAAAGTCCATGAGGCCTCAGCCCAACACAAAGAACTACAGGCAACTAAGGAATGCTGAGAGTGGGAAAAATACTCATCTCAGAGACAGCCCTGAAAACATACATACAAGTAACATTGTACAGACTGAGCAGGTTATATTTAGGAATAACAGTTAATGAAAGAAAGAGACCATGAATTTGAAAGAGAGCAAGTACAGGTATATGGCATAAGTTATATGGAGGAAGAAAAAGCAAAAAAGAAATGTTGTAATTAAATTATAATCTCAGAAGTAAAAATGCCTTGATGAACTCCACCAAAAGTAAAAAGCAAACCACTATTTGTAATAATAAAACCACTGAAAAGGTAATCATAAAGAGCAAATTATAGATTTATAAATTCAGCTACATGAATTGATAATATATCCATGGGGATATAAATGACTTTTAAATTTAATTAACAATATAGCCAGAAATTTAATAAAGTACAAAAAGAAAATAACACCCTCAAAGACGCATTCATTATCCAGTGAAAATATCATTCAGTCATAAAGACAGAACAGAGATAGTTTCATAGAAAACAAACGTAAGAGTATTTATCACCAGCACGCCTCCACTACAGGAAACAGCAGATGAACTTCTTTGGACTGAAAGAAAATAAAACTACTGAGAAACCAAAAGCTATATGAAGAGCACTGGAGATGAACAACATTGGCAATGCCTAAAGACATTCCTTTGTTTGTTGTCTATGAAGATAACTACTTTTTTAACCCAAAAATCATAATGGCATCTTGTCAATAATTTTACATATGAATAATTTTGTATATGACAAATAGTCACAAGACATTAAGAGCAAATAACAGTGATAATGGTACTCCATTCTTTAAATTCATTATAAAATGCAAAGAATAGTAAAAATATTATTCTCAACAGACTGTTAAATTAAGGGTGCCAGGTGTAAATCCTAGACTATAGCATAAATATTTTTCAAAAGTTAGACTATGCTGTTCATGGTGGATCACACCTTTAAACTCAGCAATTGGTAGACTGAGATATCATTAGTTCAAGGCCAGCCTGAACTAAATAGTAATTTACAGGCTAGCCTGGCCTATACTGTGAGCCCCAATCTCAATAAATATCATAATATCATAATAAAGCCATTAACTGTGACCAATTTCAAAACTAAGAGATACTTACCTTTTAAAGCGCTTAGAAACAAGAAAAAAGAAACAATATGATAAAAGGGAAAAGAAACAGTAACAATCATACTGATAACTGCATTAAGTGTAAATAAGTTAAGCATGCCAAGAGGAGTCAAACATTAAATTAAATTTAATACTGTCTGTTTAAAATTCCCCTTAAATAGTAGAAATAGGAAGAGCAAAATGGTGCAAGAAAGTGTAGGCACAAATAAACGTAAGAAATTTGGATTAGCTCTTTTGAAACCATAACAAATTACATACCACTAAAAACAGTCACACAAAGCATAAAGGTTTTCTAAGGAGAGAAATTCCAACTCATATGGCAATTTCAACACTGCTTTCAGTAACTGCTGAAAATCATAGTCAGAAAGTCAGTAATGTTATAGAAGCTATGGATAATATCAACCATTTTACTTTCATTGAAATTCAGAGAACACTGCAACTTAGAAATGTTGAATACTTTTTCAAATGCATATGAAACATTTCCAAGTATAGACCACATGTTGTGGAAATTTTAAGTGGCCTTCATAAATTTGTAAGTTAAAAAATGTACGCAGTATGTTATCTAATTATAATGGACTTACATGAAATATTAATTGCAGACTAATAACTCTTAAACCCCTGAATATTTAGAAAAGTAAAACTCATTTAAGTATCTTGGGAATTGAAGAAAGAAACGATAGGGAAAACTGAAATATTTTGAAACACTGATAATAAAAATACAGCATATCAAAATTTGTGGACTGTAACTTAAGCAAATCTTAAAGAGAAAAAGCAATATATTTCTCTAAGCAATATAAGTGCTTAAAATAAAAAGGAGCATTTGAAAACAACTTCTTTGATTTCCAACCCGTAAGACTAAGATAAAAAGAGTAATTTAAGCCCAGAGTGAGTGAAAAAGAAGAAAATAATAAAAATAAGATTGGAAATCAATGAGATATAAAATTAGCAACCAATAAAAATGAACAATGTCAAAGCAGAACTGCAAAAGTTGTTTCTTGGATGTAATTAATGAAACAGATAAAATGCTTATAAGACTAGTTGAGTGGAAAGAAACCAACAACACAAATTGCAGCTATTGGTCCTAAATAAGATGCAAATACAGACAGCACAGACAATAAGGAAATAATAAAAATGACTCTACTCCAATACGTTTAGTAACTGAGATGAATAGATCCAATTGTTTAAAGACACGCGTTTTTTTTTTTTTAATATCACAAAGGAAATAAAACTACCAAGGGGATGGGACTATATGGACTTGAGAAATGGAATTTGTAACAAAAATCTTTCATAGTCTCATAAAGAAAATACCAAGCCTTCATATCTTTAAGTTTGTATTGTCAAAATTAAGAATGAAGAATGCCAAGTTTACTCAAATTTTACTCTTTGTCAGAAAAGACAAAAGAGAGAAATGCTCAACAATTCTCGAAGACAATTATCCTTAAACAAATGCCAAATGAAAAATAATTGATATAGGCACCACTATTTTCATAAGCCTAATCAAAAGAAATAATAACATAATGTTAGAGATTTCAATTCAAAAATACGCAAAAGAGCAACCTGATATGGGAAACTACAATTAATTCTGAGCAAATAAAGTTGATTTAAAGCATGTAAAACCAGCTGACGCAATTGATCATATTTACATAATTACAAACATAGTTGTCTGAATTTCAATAATTACAGAAAATATGTGAAAATTATAACTTTTTTTAAAAAATTAGGAAACTAGATATGGATTACATGTTTTCAACCAATGAGGGGACTTGTAAAGTTACATCATATTATTGATTAGAATTGACATCTTCCTATAGTAAGGAACAGCAGTAATATTTTCTTTTACTACTCATAATATAATGACTTTCTTGGTCTTCCTATCCAGTACAATAAGACAATGAGAAATACATAATTAAAGGTAAACAGACTATAAATAAAAAGGTAAACCACTTATTTACAGATAATTATGTGAAAAATTTAAAAATGTATATGAGTGTGTGTATGTGTGTGTGTGTTGCATGCATGTGTAAATATTTCTGTGGTGTGTACCTGTGTATAGAGGCCAGAGGTCAGCTCATATGGTTTTTTCTGTCACCCTTCCCCTTGATGTTTCAGAAATCTCTCAATGAACCTGGAGATCACCAGCCAGGTGATGGTTGCTGGCTGGAGAGCCTCTGAGCATCCTCCTATTACTCACTTGCCAGAGGTAGGATTATAGGTGTACACCATTAGGGCCAGCTTTTACATAGGTCTGAATTCAGGTCCTCATGCTTGCATGGCAGGTCCTTTATCAACTGAGTTATTTTTCTAGTCTGAAACCTAAAAATCTTTAAAATAAATACATAAATTTAAGAAAGTTAAAGGATATAATATTAATAGTCAAAGATAAAACATGTTTCTATGTGTTAGCAATCTACAACTGAAATTCCAAAAGTATCAATAAACATTAAGTATGTAGGATTAAATTTGTCTAATATATGAAAAATACTGGAAAGTATTAAGTATTTCTGATTAAAAATAGTAAAATTGAATTTTGGGGAGGGGTTGTCAAGACCAGGTTTCTCTGTAGCTTTGGAGCCTGTCCTAGAACTAGCTCTTGTAGACCAGACTGGCCTTGAATTCACAGAGATTTTCCTGCCTCTGCCTCCCAAGTGCTGGGATTAGAGGTGTGTGCCACCATTGCCCAGCAATAGTGAATTTTTAAAGATATCTTTCATCCCACATGAAATATTCAGAATTAAGATATCAACTTATGTCATTAAAAGAGCCAATATACTTCATAGAGCAATGATATAAATGACTGCAAATTTTCTTGGAATTTAATCTACTTATTTTCAAATTTATACAAAAGGCAAAGAATTTGGAATAATCAACACAAACACTTAATAAAAAGAACAAGATTGAATATATGCAAAATTATTTCAAGGCTACAGTCAGCACGACATTATTAGTTTTATCATAGACATATAGATGAATAGAAACAAATAGAAGAAAACAGATTTACACATTTATTAGTTATCTAGTTTCTTAACAAAATTGCCAAGGACGTATGATGAAGAAAAACTTGTCCTTTAATAAAATGGTGTTGAAAATAACAGATGTTCATAGGAAATCAATAGTTAATCACACTACTTACTATACTTGGGAGTCAACAGTCTTTTGCCAAGAACACCCTCATTAAATGAAGGTGAGTGACCTCATAGATACGTGTACATGAATATGTATAAGAATTCAGTTTATAAAAAAAACAAACAAAACACAAATCAAAAATAAATAAATTAATTGCTATACAAATTATGGAATATATAATATGTATAATCATAATTATAAATAATTCTATACACTGAAACAACATTTGGCAAATAAGAAGGAAGAAAACATTGATACAGCCAATTGAAAATGATGAAGATTAAAAGCACTATGCTGCACAAAACTATACTAACAAACCAAAGATGTACTGTCCAATTCCAATTGAGTAAAATTACAGAACTATAAAAATGAGGCTATAATGATGAGAAGCATATAATTAGATGTTGAAAAGAATTAAATCTACAAGCACATGATGAAAAGCAGGGGGTAATGAAAATTCTCTGTATCATAGTACTTAAACTAATGAATTAATTAGTGGCATCAAACTGGGCACGGAAAATGAACTTATTTTGTACTGTGTAGCTCATAATTCAATAAAGATGATTTTGAAGAATATATATTTAAATGATAGGAAGAAATTGGATATCTCATACAGTGTTTTTAGGGCTACAAATAACACAATTCTTAAGAAGTATTGAGTAGTTTCTCAAAAAATTATGAAGTTGCTATATGCTGCAAATTGCTTACTTATAAATATATACTTGAATGAAAACATCTGCATGAAAAATAGCATGTTCATAATCGTCATTTTAACAATAGAAAAATACAATGGCTCTCAATTAATGATTTGAAATAAAATATAAAATTTTCTGGAACAAAGAAAGACAAAATAACACCAAAAATGGTGTGATAAAAAACATTTAAGGGGACCTAGGCCAGAGTGGGCCTGAGAAAGCAAGCTCCACGTGAGCAGGACCTGGGAGCCAATCCAGTCCCGGGACACTGGTGGACCAGGACTGAGCCAGTGACCTGGTCAAGAATAGACCTGAGAGAGCAAACTCTGCCAGAACAGATAGAGGGGAGTAACCACTGAGCGAGTGAGCCAGAGACCACTGAGGGTCCTGACATGAATCTGGGACCTTCAAGGGAGTAGACCTAAGCCAGGTCCCCTGTGGTTCTGGGCATGAGTCTAGAACCTCCTAGGAACAAGGCCTGAACCAGGATCTCTGTGGGTCTGGACATGAATCTGGGACCTCTGAGGGAATAGGCAGGAACCAGAGATCTCTGCAGGTCCAGGAGTGAATCTGGGAATTCAAGAAATACAAAAAAATTGGAATAACTCTATGTATCTTATTAGATCACCATTGTTTAAAACTAGAAGTCAACAGCAATACTAATTCCAGAAAGCCCCAAAACACATGAAAAATTAAACAATGCACACCTGAATCATCAATGGGTCAAGGAAGAAATAAAAGGAGAAATTAAAAGCTTCCTAAAATTCAATGAAAATGGCCA
>JAQHUG010000060.1:8408852-8471829 GCA_028555095.1 Dicrostonyx torquatus | reverse complement strand
CATTCCTTCCATGTATGCTTGCATGCCAGAAGAGGGCACCAGATCTCATTACAGATGGTTGTGAGCCACCATGTGGTTGCTGGGAATTGAACTCAGGACCTCTGGAAGAGCAGTCAGTGCTCTTAACTGGTGAGCCATCTCTCCAGCCCTAAACTCCATTTCTTAAAAGACATGAGAGAATAAAAGTTGAGTCACAAACTGCAAAGAATTATTCAGATTGCACAAATAATAATTGATACTCTATTTAAAATGCCAGTTAAAATGACAGCAAAAGATTTGAACAGATACATTACCAAAGAATGGAAGAAAATATAAAGAATGCTAATCATAATTATTTTCTAGTTAAATGAAAATTAAATATGGAATAGCTATATGATGAAATATTAGTCAGTATTAGAAAGGAATGAAGTTCTGATTCAACATAGAAGAATTTAGAAAATATGCTCAACAGAATGAAATCACTCACAGAAGATCATATACTACATAATTTTGCTATGAATAAAATACTTAATTGGCACTAGTAGAAATAGATAATTTGGTGGTTACATAGACTTGGGAATTGATTAGAATGGGGCGTGACAGCTAATAAGTACATGGATTCTTTGGGGATGATGACAGTATTATTACTTTAAATTACAGGAATGTAGTCTTTACATATGCTAAAACTTGAATTTTACATTCTAAATTGTATTTAAATTACAGAAATTCTAATTTCTATTACCTAAATATTTTTAAATGTTCCCAAAGGAAAAAATTATAAGAACCTTTCTTTACAAGTTTTTCTATACTAAGTCTAAGTATAAACCCTGCAAACAAGTGATAAATTAAGTGAGATCGTTGAGAGATGGAAAAAGGTGTACCAGTTTTGGACCCCCCACATCATGACTAGGTAAACAACACAGAAACAGAGCATCAATGAGCTCCCATTCAGTAGAAATCTGTAATCCAAGCCTTCCATTTCTCAGCTAGAAGCCTAGCAATAGAAAGTGGCCCACCATAGCCTTATTACTCCTCTAGAATATGTGTGCCACATAAAGTGGATAAGACAGTACTTCAAATCAGTAACAGCAAGATGAGAGAAAGTACAAATGCTGAGAAAACACTTGCATACTTAAGTAAGCATCTAAATAAGCCATGAGTCAATTATAATGTCTCAGAGATGATAAAAACTTATCAACAAAATAACAATGAAGAAAAACAAATCAGAACACATGTTGCAATATACCAGCAACCCTAAAGTAAAAACATGAAGCATAAAATGCTTGCATAAGAAAAAAACCCAAAAAAGTAGCAAAACTCTTATCTAAAGAAACTAGGAAACAAAGAGGAAACAAAACTGGAACTAAGCAGAAAGAAGAAATAATAAAGAAAACCATAGAAATAAATAAAATAAAAACAGCAAGACAACAGAAAACAAAATAAAACAATATATTTTAAACAATGATAAATGTGAAAAATCTTTAGGAGGACTAAAACCAGAAAAGGAGAAGAAAAGCCTATTGTTGATGTTATCAGTGAAAGATACTGTATCATGGAAGGCCCCGTGGACATTTACAGGCTAATAAGGTGAAGCTAAGTAAAACTTTATAGCTATAAACTCTTCAACTTTGAAAACTTCATTCTTTGTAAACCAACAAACTAAATGAAATGAAATGGATAATCTGAATATTTCTATAGTCATTAAATTAATTAGATTCCTAATTTTAAGACGTAGCACCCAGACTCTGGCTATGACAAACAATGCTGCTATGAACATAGTTGAGCACATGTCCTTGTGGTACAATTGTGCATCCTTTGGATAGATACCCAAAATTGGTATTACTGGGTCTTGAGGAAGGCTGTTTCCTAATTTTCTGAATAATCACCACATTGACATCCAAAGGGGCTGTACAAGCTTGCATTCCCACCAGCAATGCAGGAGTATTTCCTTATTTGTCATAGCCAGAACCTGGAAACAACCTAAATGTCCCTCAAGCATAGAATGGAAAACGAAGATGTGGTACATTTACACAATGGAATATTACACAGCAGAAAAAAATAATGACATCTTGAATTTTTCAGGCTAAAGGATGAAGCTAGAAAATGATGTGGCAATTCCCTATGTGTACTGTGATTGCCATTAATGAATTAAGAAACTGCCTTGGCCAGTTGATAAGGCAGAAATTAGGTAGGCAGGGAAAACTGTACTGAATGCTGAGAGAAGGAAGGCAGGGAGATAGATTCCATGGAGCTGCCAGAGGCAGATGCAGAACCTTTCCAGTAATCCACAACCACGTGGTGATACACAGATTAGTAGAAATGGGTTAAACTAAGATGTAAGACTTAGCCAATAAGAAGCTAGAGGTAATGGGACAAGCAGTGACTTAATACAGTTTCTGTGTGATTATTTCAGTTCTGGGCAGCCAGGATGAACAAGCAGGCCTTCCTCCTACAAGAAACATCATTTTGAGTAAGGTAACTCAAACCCAGAAAGATAATTATCACATGTACCCAGTCATAAGTGGTTTTTATGTTATACTTTCCTGCTTTTTCCAAATCTGTCTGCCTAGCCCCTGGTGTCTCTCTAGAGTCTCCCTAGCAACTCTTTTTCTTTCTTCCCCCTAGACTAAATTCCTCCTCCTACATACTCTACCTCCTTGGAAGGCCCACATATAACATTTTATTAGAACAATCAGGTGCCTTAAGTAGGCAAAGTAAAACATCAATACATCTTTACATAAGCAAACAAATACAATACATCTTTACATAGTTAAACAAATGTTCTACAACATAAATGAATGTTATACTTTTTACATAGTTAAATAAATGCAGCATATCTTTGCATAGTTAAACATATATTCATATAAAAAGTGGTCTTGATGAATTAAAAGAAAAGAATGCAAATTTGATTGGGTAGGGAATGGTGTGGAAACGGGAAGAATTGAGTGGGGTCACTATCATCGAAATACATACAAAACTATTAGAGAACTAATAAAAAAGAAAGAACTGGAAACTAGGGATATATGAGCATGGGAGCACAGGGAGTAGAGGAGAAACAAAAAAATAGCATAATGAAGTCATTATTTTATATTCTTATTAGAAATAAAAGTAATAAAAAGAGCAATGTTATCTGGATTCATTAGATATCTAAGGTACTAGTATAAAATGTTATACCACAACTGGAGGAAGCGACACACTTAAAGTATATAGCAATTGCAATCTGCTTTACTAGAGTAGAAACCACTGGAGTCATAAAGTGGTAGGAACATTGAAATGGTAATTTTGGAACGTTTATAAGATGAGTGTGGATTAGAATGAGTATGAGAAACTAGGGGGTGTCACAGCTTAGGAAGTCCCCACATTTTTATAAACTTTCTGTCTTAGTAACATTATATTGTTATGAAGAGACACCTTGATCAAAGCAACTCATAAAAGAAAGTATTTAATTGGGGCCTTATTTGTAGTTTTGGAGGGTGAGTCCATGACCAGCAAAGCAGGAGCATGGTGAAGGCACAAACTGGAGGCACAGAAGACAAGACTGGTCTGGGTATGGGATTTTACGATGTCAAATGTTATCTCCAGTGACATAATTCCTTCAAGGCCAGACCTCCACTAACCCTTTCCCAAATAGTCCCACAAACTAGGGGCTGAGAATTCAAATACATGAACCTATGGAGGCCATTTTCTATCAAATAACACTTTCCATCTAAGAATCCTAACAGGGTTTCACAAAGAGGTTCCAGAATCCAAAGAAAAATCTGATAACTTTGGAAGAAAGATTAAAAAAGTCACCATTCTGAAATATATCTAGAACATTATACACAATAAATCTACTCCTCCAGGTTTCTTAGAGCCATTAGCAAAAATTCTGAAACTTTATCCCGGGACCCCTCAAATTTCCAGCACCCTCTAACCTCCTTGTCTTACATAAAGGAATACTATGCCAAAGATACAAAGTTTTGTTTTTGCTGTTTTGGAGATTTTATTGTTGTTGTTAATACAGGATCTTAGTCTGTAGCCCAGGTTGATCTCTTACGTAACCTATAGTAGACGTGAATTCCCAGAAAACCTCCTACCTCCACCTTCAAAGTAGTGGGATTTATAGGTATGATCTACCCATCACACCTGGCTGAAGGGTGAGAATTTTAAGGAATCTGATCAGAAACATTGTCAGGAAAAAAAAAGCAATAGGGAACAGAATAGAAAAATCTCTCACTATAAAAACCCTTTGAAAAAGATCACATCTCAGAGGCACAGGTCCATTAAAAAGAGATTTAATCAGAAGATTATAAATTACCTCCTGCAAGGATGAGAGGGAGCAATAAGGGGTGAATAAGAATAAAGTATGTTATACACATGCACAAAAATGTCACCATGAAACCCCAATTTTTTGCATGATTAAGATGGGCTAAATAAAATTTTAGCACCTCCCCCTTCACACCTTAATACCACATCAGACTTCAGTATAATATTAATGGATTACAGCTGAAAGAGCTGGAAGATACAGACTATCCTTCACAGGAAGAATTAGCAAAGTACAACATCAACTGGGGAAATAAAAACAAGACCACAAGAAAAAGTGGAAGCTCAGGGCACCTATAATTATGGAAGGGATTAAATACAACCCAATTCCTGTAAGATGAACACGAATTTTCAACTAGAGGCTTAGTTACTTTAATTCCTAATACCAAATATATATTGAGTTTTCAACAAAAATTATAAAGTTCATCAAAAGAAAAATCACAGAAACATAGGCATCAGAACAAGACTTCTATGTACTATTGATTTAGGACTTTTCAGAGAGAAATTTTAAAATAAGTATATTACAGGATTTAATGAAAAAGCAAGCAACACGTAGGAGTAGATGAGTAATATAATCAGAGTGAAGGGAATTCAAATCAAGAATGTTTTAAATGCTCTTTAAAATGAAAAACACTAAAGAGAAAATGAATACTATTAATAGGTTCATTAGTGGAATCAACAGAGCTCAGGAACTGATGAGTGATCTTTGAGGTAGGTCCATGGACATTTTCCAAACCTTCGAGCAAGGAGAGAAAGCAATGAAAAACTAAGAACATCAAGAACTGTGAGAAATATCCACAGGATAGGTTATATGTAAATGATTACCCAAAAAGATAAATAAGAAAGAATGAAGAAGAAATATTGGAAGTACTCACACCAGGTAACTTTCAAAAATCAACGTTAGACACCAAGCCACGAATCTAGGAATCTCAGAATACAGTGATCAAATCAAGTATTCAAAATATTCGAATAAATATAACATATTCATGTACAGAAAAGCACAGATAATAATATAGTTTTCTAAGAAGCCAGAAGCAATGCCATTTTGTAAAAGAACACAAATAGGAATCACAGTGGGCTTTCTTTTTGATTTTTTAAATTGATTTTTATTGAGTTCTACATTTTTCTCTGTTCCCCTCCCTGCCTGTCCCCGCACCCCTTCAACTTTCCCCCAATGTCCCCATGCTCCCAATTTACTTAGGAGATCTTATCTTTTTCTGCTTCCCATGTAGATTAGATCTATGTAAGTCTCTCTTAGTGTCCTTGTTGTTGTCTAAGTTCTCTGGGATTGTGGTTTGTAGGCTGATTTTCTTTGCTTTATATTCAAAAGCCACCTCTGGAGAAAAATGTGGTACATTTACACAATGGAGTACTACACAGCAGAAAAAATAAGGACATCTTGAATTTTGCAGGTAAATGGATGGAGCTAAAGAACCCAGACACAGAAACACAGTGGGCTTCTTATCAGAAGTTGTGAAAGAGAGTGAGGAAAAGACCTGCCAACATTGAATTCAATACTTAATAAAATTATCTCTCCAAATGAAAGGGAAAGAAGAGTTCCTAGGATGAAGCCAAGAAGCATTTTGTTCCAGGAGTACCTTTTTACCAGAAATAGTTAAAGATTTCCTAAGATAGAAGAAAAATAATACAGTCAGAAATGCAACGTCCCCCCTATTTTAAAAGAATGATGGGTTAGTTTTGTTATCCTTAGATTATCTAAAATTTAACTTATCTTGTTTTTCTTTTTATTTACTATTTGGAAATTTCATACTTGAATACAGTGTGTTTTGTTCATACCTACTGTCATTACACATTGTCTCACAACTTCAAATACACTAACTTTTACAAAAGATTTATTTTTATATTATGTGTATGAGTGTTTTGTAACACATATATGCCTAGTTCCTGCGTAAGTTAGAAAACAGTGTAGGATCCTTTGGAACCAGAGTTTCAGACGGTTGTGAACCTTCATGCCAGTGTTGGGAACTGAACCCAGGCTCTTGGCAAATACAGTAAGTTTGCTTTACCACTGAGCTATGACTTCAGTCCCTACTCCTCTTAGAATTTTTATTAAATTATGAATAGTAATGACACATGAAGATAATTAACATACGGATAAGTGAAATAAAACGATATTGTATTAATGGACCAAAGAGAGGAATTTGAAAAAAAAATTTAAGTAGACATATATTAATTAAAATACATGCAGTAAGGTTTAGTACAATCTCTGAAAGCTTTTTGAGATATATATGTACACTCTAATGGATGAGCTAAAAATGGAATCATGTAAAATGCTCAATTAAGAACAGAAAAGTACCTCTTACAACAAATAGAAAACATAAATATGGTCAAAATTAATCTAAATATAGCAACAGCAATCCTAAATGTCACTGATCAAAGTGCAGCACTAAAGACCAATAAGAACTGACTTGTGTTTAAGCAAAACTCTGCTGGTAGAGATAAGTAGGTTAAAAGAAAAAAATATGAGGACAGATATACCACATTAGCACTAGCACTGTTACAGTTAAACAAGAATGATTCTGGAACAGGGAGTATCATTACTGATAAGATAAAGCAGACAGAAAATCAGTGAGGAAAAAGATTATCTCAATTGCTCTATTAGTGAATTTGGCCTATTAGACATTTATTAAATATCTAACACCACAGCACAATTCATATTCTTCTTGAATATACATGGAACATTAATCAAGATAAAACATATTTGGGGCATAAAACAAAGGTGTACTTTTATAGATGAATAGATAAATTTTGGTTCATCTAGACAGAAGAATATTATTGACTGTTAAAAGGAATTGAACTATCAATCCATGTAAAGACCCGATGGAAATATTATTACTAAATGAAAGAAACCATTCTAGAAAGGGCATATACTGTATATTTTCAATAATATGGTTTTCTGACAAACTATGAAGATAAAAAAGAAAAGCATCAGTAGAAATTAATAAGTGTAAGGATTAAAAGATGGCAGAACACAAAGAAATTTTAAGGCTGTAAATACACCCTAGATAACAAATAATCTCTTGAGAAAACTAAATTTCTACTCATGGTCAAATCCATAATCTAAGAATAGAAGGAAAGTCATTCCACATGAAAAAAAATCATAAACGAGAATTCCATCCAGCATCATATTTAAAAGTGTCAAACTATATGATTTCCCCTAAAATAATCATTGTCTATACAGAAAACTCCAATAAACCTAACAAAAAGAGAAAAATTCAAAAAAGAAAGACAAGGAAGAGATGAAAAAAGACTCCGTGAACAAACTAGTGTTTCAAATGTACAGAATAGACTGTCAATATACAGAAATCCACTTCTATCCTATATATTCTTAATGAACAAGTGGAATTTTTAAAGTGCAATACCAATTCTAACAACAGTAAAAAAAATAAATGTCATGTATAAATATGCATGTGTACAGAAGAAATTGAGAGCACTGATAAAAGAAACAAAGAATATAAGAACGTGCAAATATGTGTTTATAAATAGTGTGACTGATACCAATTCTTCCCAACTTTATCTACTCATTCAGTGCTATCCCAAGCAAGCCAACCAAGATCCCAGCTGTCTGCATATTAACAAATAAACTGGTATTTCAAATATACAGAATAGAATGTCAACATACAGTAATTTGCTGCTTTCCTATATATTTTGTCAATGAACAACTGAAATTTCTTATATAGTTTATAATGAGGCATTAAACATGAAGGACATGTATAAATGTAATTTATACACTTATTTATTCTGGAATGTAAATGAACATTGAAATTACCAAACCAATATTGAAGAATAAAGTCAGACGACTTGCACTGCTCAGTATAAAGGCATAGTCTAAAGCTACAACAAGAAACACAATATGTAGTTGGTAGAGCAATAGGCACAGTACAATGAAATAAAAAATAACGATAGTATCTTCAAAAGACTCAACTAACTGATTTTGTCAAATGCACAAATATCAGAGAGGAAAATAAAGAGCAACAACATCAAATGCTGAAAATATGCAGAGCAATCATATCACTCACACATTGCTAGTGGGGATATATAAAGTCATGTATTACCTCTGAAAACCAATTGGCTGGCTGCTTATAGATTTTAACACATTATTATCTAGGACTTACAGCTTTACATCCGAGCATTTATTCCAGAGAAATGAAAACAAAATATTTTCTCAAAATCTCTATATGTCCTCAATGGTTTTCTATTGTTATAATAAACATGACCAAAAGCATCTTAAAGGAAGTAAGGATTTATTTCAGCTTACATGTTAGAGATCATGATCTAGGAAGCCAGTGCAGGAACCCAAAGCAGGAACCTGGAAGCAGAAACAATGTTTACTTACCTACATTTTTAACACAGCCTGTAGGCTGAGCCTGCTCATTCATTTCCTGGCTGCTCAGACACAAAAAAATCACACAGAAACTATATTAATTGTAACTCTGCCTTTTCAATTAGCTCAGGCCTGTTATTAACTAACTCTTAATCTTAAATTAATCCATTTCTATTAATCTGTGTATCAGCACGAGGCTGTTGCTTACTGGTAAGGATATGGTATCTGTCTCCTTTGGCAGCTACATGGTGTCTCCCTGACTCTGCCTACTTTCTCTCTCTATCTCTACTCCGATTTCCCACCTGGCTATATACTGCCCTGCCATAGACACAAACAACTTTATTCATTAACCAATAAAAGCAACACATATACAGAAGAAAATCCCATATCACTTCCCCTTTTCTGTCTAAATAAAAAGGAAAGTTTTAACTTTTTTAATTTAAACATAGTAAAATTACAGATACAAAACAGTTATCAAGCAAGAATTATAGTTACAATATTTAGTCCATTTATATTTGGCAAATTAAGGAAAATACTCAATCATCTATCCTGTGTGAGTCTAAAGTTTTGTATCTAATTTATCTTTTATCATAATTAAGGAAAACTACAACTATCTGTCTTCAACTCTTGAAACTTTCTCACCTCCTTTAGGCAAGTTCAGTAGTCATTTTTCTGTGGGTCCTGCATGTCCAGTTCATACAGCATACCATCAAGCAATCCAGAAAACAGCAATTTCTTGCCCAAATAGCTAGCCTTGTCACGTTGAAGGCAAATTCCATAACGAGTTTCTTCGATGCCCATCAACCTCTCTGAAGTAATTGGTGCTACCAGAAGCAAACATGTCTCACTGTCAATAAAAGTCTTAGATCTTAAAATATTTTAAATGCCATATTCTGTAGGTCTTTGAAGTGTTGAAGATTATCTAACTGAAATAGATCTCTGAATATCTAAAAATATAACTCACATGACTGCAAGTTTGACTATTATAAATGACAATCTATTGATCTGTAAATTTTAATTATATAGTACATTTTTAAATGAACGGTAAAAACATATTACCTTAAACAAGAGCAAAATAATACATATACACAGTATAAAAAATTGACCTTAAATTTGTCTCTATAACATACCCTCACCTCCACATTTTCTAGAAAGAGAGTTAGTGTGACCATTAACCACTTATAATCAACACAGTTTAAATGAAAACAAACATTCACAAACAATCATTTTGGGGATTTGGGAGTAGTTTTCTCCAAACTGATTCCTGCTGTTATTTGAGCAAAGTATTTTGAGGATTCACAGAAACCTTTTAGGGGGTCTTGTTCCATCAAACCACATTAGCTTGGAAGAAATCCACAGGTTCTCATCTTCTGTGGAAACAAAAGCAGAACCTCTTTTCCAAAGTAACACATCCTTAGACTCAAAGTTTGAAGTCAAGATATCTTTAAAATATACGTTTGTTTTCCTTAGCAGTCCCAAGATTCAAATATTTCTCTGAAATCAAAAATTGAAAGAAAATACAGTAACATGCATGAACCAGATTCTCTGTTTCTACTCTGTCTTCATGTGACTTAATTTTTTACTCAATAATTTTAATATTTATTTTATTATCTTTACTCCTTTAATCTATGACTGTAATTTTTCTTCTCTCTTTCTTAAGCCCATGTACATTTATCCAACACTGTGACCTATTCAGAGGTCTTTTTCATCTGAATCTTTCTTATTGTGGATCTGTAATTCTTTTCTGACCAGGAGAGTTCCTTTTTTTTTCTTTTTTGACATGCTAAGCAGGCATGGCTAAGAGCAATGTCATGGCTTTTCCTGTTGCCTCTGCCCAGTCCAACATGGTAGAGGTATGTTAACCACCTCTGCAAGCCATGTTCATCACCCCAGCTTGAGGTACACAATGAGTCTATGTTGCCATAAAGCCATTTGTGGCACTCTGCTCATAAACCCCATTTCAGTGCTCTCTAGCCAAATCTCTCAAAAGGGCCAGAGGCCTTCATGCTGCCAGCATGAACCAGAAAGCTGGCTCTTAAAGAAACTGTACAGTTTTTGCTGCTAATGCTGAGTGAGAAAGCCTGCTCTTAAAGGAGCCACACCTCTGCTTGCCTCTAGCAAACAGAGACCATCCAAGAAAATGCTGCTACTGAGAAGCTGTGTTTAACTCTGTTCTTTTGTGTCCAGTATTCCTTCCCAAGCTCTCTCAGGTTTTATGTGGATGTAGTTGTCCCACATGGATGCCATTTTTTAACCAGAGGCTCTGCTTTAGTTACCAGATTTCCCAGACCTGAATAATTACGCAGAAACTATATTAATTACAACACTGTTTGGCCAATGACTTAGGCATATTCCTAGCTAGCTCTTACATCTTAAATTAACTCATTTCTATTATTCTGCTTTTTGCCATGAGACTGTGGCTTACCAGTAAGTCATCTGTCTCCTTTGGCAGCTACATGGTTTCTCCCTGTCTCTGCCTTCTTTCCTCCTCTATCTCTGCTTGGAATTCCTGCCTTTCTATATTCTGCCCTCCCATAGACCAAAGCAGCTTCTTTATTAATCAATGGTAATAAAATATAGTTCAGCATACAGAGGGAAATCCCACATCAACTTCTAAATCCACTTGCCCCAAGATCCTGTTTAGATAGGAAATAAGTGAAAGAAGGGACACTGGGCCCCTGTGCTCCTCATTCCATACCAAGAGCAAATGTTGGGGGACTCAAATATTGTTGGAAGAATTGGGTCTCAGAGGGATTGGAGCTCAACTCATTAGAGGTACATCCATACCTAGAGGTTTCAAGTGATTGGGTATGGTTGTAATGCTGAAATCTATAGACTGGAGAAATCGGGGTATATGAGTAGTATCTGTTATGCCACTCAGGTTGAGCACAGAATTTGGAATATCAAGGAAGTCTGTGTGCTTGTCTTTACAATAAGGTTAACAAAAAATGTCTATGTTTATGCCAATGCAGCTACAATTCCTCAGTAGTCTGATGGGGAAGAACATAAGAAACCCTCATTCTAGGGAATTCAGAAAGTGAAGAGATTGTATCAAATTGATTTGTTTTTTAATTAATTATATGGATATTTTTTGATTGTTTGGTAGGGTTTTTATTTGAGTAAACAATATTGCAAGTAAAAACTTTGTGGGTCATATCTTCACACCCACCAAGCTGTGGAATTGAGTCTTATCCCCAGACTTCTGGCCTTGAGTAAGACAGCCTTGGTATTACCATTAACACAACAGAAAGGTTAAGATAAATGAGTGTTAGTATCTAGAGTACCTGGATACAAATTTTAGAGATAGCATTATTTTTGTTGAGCAGCTTATTCTATGTGGAGAGTGAAGACATATTTGAAAAAAAACCCTGAAGGTTACTTACTGAAATTGAGAACTCCAACTCCCCACTCTATATGCCTGGGCCAATAGAAACTAGTATTTAACCAACCCAATTTGGAAGGTGGACTACATTTATACCTATGTATTTGGGCAGGTTATTTAAATCTCTTTCTGTTTCAGTTTTAAGAATATGGCAATAATGTGTATTACCTAGAATTAGTGTGACTGTTAAGTTAAATAAATACATGTAAAACTTGTAATGATACCAGATACTTTGGAATAATTCCACATGTATTAACAATCATTATAATTATTACAAAGTTTATTATTATAGTAGAAACCCTTGTTACATGCCTGTTGTCTATAAAACTCTATTAAAAGAAATAAATAACACAAAATAAACTCAACAGATCGTGTGTGTGTGTGTGTGTATGCATATGTGTGTGTGTGTAACAATAATACTTAAAGATGCCCTGGTTTTCAAAAGGAATTAATTTGATTACAAGTAATTGAGGAAAGGAGAAAGAGGGGGTAATGATGTAAATACAGTACCCATATAGGAAATTCTTAAAAATAAATTAAATAAACAAATAATACTCACTATTCCACTTTGAACATGGAAATTTCTTAGTGTGTTCTGATGCCATAAGTTTTCAAGAAGAGTAAGTAGTCTTCATCAATCAAACAATAGTTTGACATTATTCTTATGCTTGTAAGTCATATGTTTCCAACTTTTTCTAGGTTTTCATTTGTCAAAAAAATTCAAGGAGAGTGTCTCAATTGAAGAACTCTACCATTTTTCCCATTTAAGCCTCCTGCTTCCAAATTATAGATCATCTCATTAGTTTATTCTTTTCTCTTACTTTACTTTTCTTTATTTATCTTATTTTAACTCTTAAATTCTCTTCATCAGACCAATTAACTTTTTTCATTTTACTTCTCATTATTTCACTTCATCCCACCCTATTACTTTATACCTTTATTGACCTTTCTCCTCTGATTTTCCCCTATGATTACGTTGTTACATCCCTATATTTCAAACCATAATATTTTCCCAGTTATTCTATACAACCCAGCCTCTTTTTTCTGTATCAATGGTTCTCAACCTTCCTAATGCTGTGACCCTTTAAGACAATTCCTCATGTTGTGGCAACCCCCAACCATAAAATTATCTTGTTGCTACTTTGCAACTGTAAGTTTGCTACTGTTATGAATCATAATGTAAATATCTGATATGCAGGATATCTGGTATGTGACCCTCCAATTGGTTACAATCCACAGGTTGAGAACCCCTCCTTTATATTATACACTTATATCTTTCCAAAATCACTCTCCATTTGTTATTCATCATCTCAGATTTTTTTCATTATCCATCCTCTTTAACTTATATCATCCCTTATTTTTTCTCTAACCCTTTACTTCATATCATCTTTTCTTTAGTCTTTTACCATTTCACCTTATCATACATCATCGTCTCCTATTGTTTCATGTTGCCTCCTTCTCTTTGATCCTGTCACCCTTCCTCTTATATCATCCTCTCCACCTTATTGCCTATTACTCCCTCCCTTATTTCATGTCATATTTTACTCTTAACTCCCTAGTACCCTTCTTTCTTATCCCTTGCCATCCCCCTCTACTTTATTGTCTATTACCTCTCCTCCTCCCCACATCATCCCTTCCTCCTTATCCACCATCATCTCTTCCCTTTATCCCATACCAACCCCCCTCTTTATTCACAATCACCTCCCTCTTTTTCCTCACATCATACCCTCATAGTTACTCTACACTTTTCCCTCTTATTCCATTTCATCTCTTCCTCTTTTTCTCCATTATTTTCCCCTTTATTTCATTTAATCTCTTCTTTATTCTTTATTATCCTTCCTTCTTAACTTGTGTCATCTCTTCTTTATTGCATCATTCTTCCTCATTATCACACACCATCCCCTCTTCTTTATTCCACATCACCCCCTTTTGCCATGCAATCCCTTAATATGTATGCACAATGACCCCTCCCTCTTTTCCTATGTCACCCTCTCCTCTTTTTCCCATTTTCCTTCTCTTATGCTATCACCCCCTCTTCCTTATTCCTGATCACCCCATTGTCCTATGTCAACCCATCTTATTTTCCACCACCTTCCTTTTTACCCTATATCATCCTGTCTTCATCATTCCTCCCCATTATCCCATACCATCTCCCTTCTGTTCCCCATCACCCTTCCACCTTATTTTCTATCATTCCCTCCTCTTTATACATTATTATCTATTCCCTTCATCCCATGCTGTTCCCTCCTTATGCCTCCTTAACCCATTTCATCCCTCCTCTTTATCAACCATCTTTTCCTCTTAGCCCATGCCATAGTCTCATCTTTATCTACAATCAACTCTCCCCATTATCCTGTCATTCCCTCCCCTTTATTGCCCTCTTTCTTCTGTTTTATTCCTCATCATCCTTCCCTTTTGTGTCCCTCTTCCTTATTCCTGATCACCCCCTTATCCCATATCATTCCACCTTCTTTATTTTTTATCGCCTTTCCTCCTTACCCATATCATACCCTCTTCCTTATCCACTATCATCTATCCCCTTTATCCCATGCCATCCCTTTCTTTTTATCCACAATCAGCCCTTCCCCTTATACCATGTCATCCCCTCTTCTTTATTCTGTCACTCCCCCTTATACAGTGTTATCCCCTCTTCTTTATTCTTCACCATCTCTGAGTCTTTATCCCATATCATCCCTTCTTCTTTATTAAACATTCTCCCTCCCCTTTATTTCATGCCATTTCTTCTTGATACCCCATCACCCATCTTCCTTATCCCATATCATTCCTCCTCTTCATTAAACATCATCTTTCCCTTTACTTTATGTCACACTTTGTATAACCCCCATCATTCTCTTTATCCCATGTAATCTTCTCTTCTTTATTTCCCGTCACCTCTTCTCTTTTTCATATCATTCACTCCTCCTTTTATTCTCTATCCTCTCTCCTTTTTATATTGTCATCTCCTCATTTTCATTTCATATCAATCCCTCCCCTTTATTGCTCTTCTTTATCTTATTTTTCCCTTTAGATCACCACTTAGAGCTTCCCAAATCACCCCCAAAATTCTAAGAGAAAAAAACACACTGTACGCCATGAATATGCTGCTGACACAATACAGATGTTTATTAATGATGAAATGCCAGAGAAGTTTTAACAATCACAAATCGTCGAGCTCTGTGGTTGTTATCCATTGTGTGATCAGTTTCTATCCCTCAATACAAGACATTCTTCATTCTAAGGACCTTAGCAGTTGTTACCCATAAATATCAGTTATAATTTGGATGCCATACAGAACCCATATCTGTGTTTTACCAGAGCAAGTCCCCCAAATTTTTACCGTCCTGCATAGAGAAAATGCAGAGACGATAGGTAAGAGAGTTTGTAATCCGGTGACGTTGACTACTTGGAACTATGTAATTGTGCCTAGCTAATTGTTTTACTGACAACGAGGCTGTGAACACTCGCTGTCTTTAAAACATGGCCAGGACTAAAATCTAATTTTTTCCTCTAACTTTTGACCCCAGAAAAGCTAGTTAGGCTTACACTTGGGGTTTCCCTATTGGCATATCCTGAGCAACACCGCACAGAATTTTGGGAGTGGCCATTGGTCTAAATAATTTGAGGGGAAAAAATCCTGAGACGGTGGAGTTGCTGCGGGGACACGGCTATGAGTTGGTGTGACACAGTTTAGCATTAATTGTTTGTCAGCTGTCTGTCGACTGACCTAACGCTCTAACACGCCTCTTGAGGGCCTTTCCAGTGAGCTCTGGGGAGGAGGGTAGGAAAGTCAGGAAAAGCATGCAATCCCCTGGGGTGAGGGTAGGGAAAGCACCTCGAGATTTGTGAGCTTCTCTGGGACAGATGTTTACCACAAATGTAACATCAATTAAGGGGGGGGTCTGTAGTGAGAGAAAGCCTGGATCAGGGGTAAAAGAGAAGCAAGGTAGCACCAGGGAGCCTGGGCATGATGCAGAACTATCTCTGCTTTTACCAGCTGAAGATACCAAGCATCCCCAGGAATGGGGCTGGCAGTGTATTTGGAATTCCCATCCTGACCCGAGCATCAGGTGGAACTCCTTCTTACCCTCAAGTCTTTGTCTTCAAGACTCCCAAATGTTTCCTGCGGCATTCCAGGTCTACCCCCTCCCTTTTCCCCTGTCCGGCACCTTATGGGAGGGAAAACATCTAAGGAGAGAAGCCTTTGCCAGATTTGCCCCGCTTATCCCGCTTCTCCCGGGGCAGTGGACGGCCTTTCTTCGCCTTGGGGGGGTTACCCGCTCCTTCCTCATTGTCATGGGAACGGGCAGTGCTGGGAGGCACAGTGGGCTCCACAGAGGAATCTGGAAAAATAGTAGCAATATTAACTTCTTATGTTTCTAGACTTTATACTTTGCACACATCCTAACCCACCAACACCTAGTTTTGAATTTCAAATACAATAGGAGGCAAAAAGGCAGAGCAAGTAAATTCAACCCCATTTCACATGTAAGAAAACTTCAGCCTAATAGAAGAACAAAGAGTTTTGAATCTAGGAGAATTATGAAAGTTGGCATAAGATTTGAGTTAGGAAACATAAAGAGTGAGACAGAGGTCCCATGATCAAAGCAAATAGACTATACCACCATGGAAACCGGGGAAATGCTGAACCCCTAACCACCAACACCACCCTACAAGTAGCCTGGCTAACTTTCCCAAGCAAATGAGTAACAGTTGGAGCTAGAAGGTTACAACCCTGTGTTGAGGGAAGAAAGGAGGTGTTATTCCTCAGTGATTCTTGGAAGGACTTGTCATGACTAGGCAAAACAGAGACTTGTATTTAAGCATAGTATTACCTACAGGAAATGTAATATCTACCCCCATCTTTTTGGAACCAAAATTGCATTTTGATTCTGAACTTCTTTAGAGTTGAGATCTTCTGGCACAGGGACTTCTACATTCATGCCATCTTACGGAGGATCTAGAATTGTACTGAGAATGGAGACATCTTCCATCTCTGGAGCAAACGTGCTAACTTCGTCTTCATCAAAAGCACCCACTTGGTCTCTCTTTCAATCTGGAATCTCACTGTGAATTTGAGCATTCTCAGACTCAGATATTGCACTCATAACTGAGTCTCCTTCAGGATTAAAGTTGTTTTTTTTCCAGAGTCCTCGTTTCTACTAACACTGTAGGCTTCTTCAAGTCCTTGGATTTCTTCATTACTTAAGACTTCTTCATTGTTTGGGGCTCTACTTACCTCTGAGGATCTTCCTGTTCTTGAATTTCTCCAAGATGAGAGGTATCTTTAGGACCTGGGATTACAGGGAGAGCCGGAACTTCTTCAGGGTTAGGGGTTTCTTCCAAGTCCACAACCCCATTGACTTCTGGAGTTTCTTCATAATCTGGGATTTCTTCAGCACTGAGGTTTCTTCATCACTTGGGATGCCATCAAAATCAGGTACCTCTTCAATATTTGGATCTTCATCAGAGTCTGGGAGTCCATTGACTTCTGGGGATTCTTCAGGATTTGGGATTCCATGCCCTGCAGGGGCTTCTTTAAGACTTGGGACCACATGAAGAGCTGGGACTTCATCAAAATTAAGGTCTTCAGAGTTTGAAATCCCATTAATTTCCAGATATTCTTCATGGTCTGGGATTTATTCTGCATTTGAGGATTCATCATTTGGGACTTCATCAGCCACTGGGATAATTTCAAAATTGGGGACTCCTTATGATTCTCTTATGACTCTTGGGGTTCATCATTAATTGAGGCATTTATATTATCTGGGACTTCATTAATGTCTGGGGTTTTATCATTACCTGGGATTTCATCAGTGTCTGAGTTGGCATCTTCCTTGTTTGGAATTACATCAAGATAGGGAACCTCTGCAAGATCCAGATTGTCATTTTCATCAAAATCTGGTCCATCTTCAAAGTCATAGTCCAGGTTCTCTCCAGAGTTCAAGATATCTTGCACATCTGGGGCTCCTTCAGGATCTGGAACCACATGAAAACAAGGTAATTCTTCAAAGTTTGGGATCTCAATGAGTTCTGGGATATCATCAAGTTCTAGAATATCCTCAATTGGAGGTAGGACATCAAAATTTAGGATGTCATCATTATCCTTACCAGCACCCTCCTCATCCTCACCATCATCTTCTTCATCAAGCTCTCATATTCTCTCAAGATAAATATCTAGGTAATGTGGGATTTCAAAACCTTGAACTTTCCCCCAAACTACTCCCTCCCTGAAATATTCAAATACTAACTCTTCATTTACAGACATATTATTCTCAGAGGATTCACTTTCCTTCCTCAAGGGGCTCATCTTCAGCAAGGACCTGGTCCTCTGGAAGGGCCTAGCCTTCTGCAAGGGACTGACCTCTGAGAAGGGCATGACTTTTAGAAGAGATCTGATTTCTAGAAGGAAACTAACCTTCATCAAAGGGCTGGCTCTGGGCAAGGACAGCAGCCAGGGCTTCAGTAGCGTTTTCCACTGGATCAGAAAGCATAGCATCCTCTTCCATCTTTATGCGAGCGCTCCTAAATGAGAAGAAATTTGAAAAAGTTAGTATATTTGCCCCAAAGTTGATGAAAATGAAGATGGTATGGAGCTGTAAGGCCTATAGGCTAAACACAACCCAGAAATTAAAACCACACTCACTGGATCTTCCTCAGATTCCGGCGTCTGATAAAGTCCAGGGCTTCTGGGCTGGTCTTCCACACACGCTTAGCAACCTGCTTCTGAATATGGGGGGGCACCTGGAGATAAAAATAGTAACTTTAACTGCATATCCCTTCTCATTTTTACTCATCTTTATTAGGTGTTTGGGACTGAAGGCAATGTGATCAGCAAATGTGGAAGGAATTTCTAGAATAGAGGACTTGGTTATCCATATAGAACTCTCCCTTATCTTGTGAACAGAAAAGGAATATGTGAAATAAGTATACTTTAAAACTCTGTTTACCTGGAAGAGGACATCCCAGTTATCAATCATGGCACGGACCACATTGACAGATGCAACATAGTGATCCATCCCCAGCTTTGTCTTCCTGGATTCCCTCTTGGCCAACTTCCCCTTCTTCAGGAGAGAAGTTCCAAACACCAAGGCCAAGTTGGTGGAAGTCATTCGGTTACCTGGAACCTAGGTAAGGAAGTGTGATCAACCTTGAGGTAGCACTAGAAGCTGCCCAGATAATGTATCTTTTCATTGTTGGTTTTCTCTCTTTACCCACTTTACAACCAATTATTTCACTATCCTTTCCAACAAATTTTTACCAGCTGTCCATCAGGGCCAATGGAGTCTTCGCAGTTCTCAGTGATTTTGTGCAGTGCCTTCAGTAGACGTTCAAGGGTATCACTGTGGCAGGGCGGCATCAGGTAGACCAGCAGTTGCAGGGCAGAAACCTGATCTTGGGGCTTCAGAGCTACAGGAAGGAAAATGAGGGTGGTTCAGAGGGCTAGTCTTGGCAACAGCCTGATATCAAAGGTGACACATTTCTGCCTCATGGTTGCTGGTGATTGTGGAGACAGTACCTAGGAAACATGCTTTTGCTTCCTTCCAAGACATCTGACTGAGATTAGGGTCTCTGAAAATAAGTGCCCTTCTCAACCTCAAAGTCAGAGTCAAATCTCTATAGAGCATGGTTCTTCTTTGCCCTGAGAGAGCACAATTAACAACTTCAAGAAGCTTAAGAGAAATTTCCAAGCAATAGATTTGTAAGGGAACACCAAGAGGCACAGAAAGAAACCTTGAGAGGGTTTTTTATTAGCTTTTATTTTCATTAACAAATAGTGAATGTGTATTCTAGAGAGGTATGTATATTCTGATGTTCATTCTACCCTAGATTCATGAAGCTCCCATAGGTTGAGTTCTCTCATTATGCTCCCCAGATTTGTGTATTGCTCCTTTTACTTGCACCAGAAACGGGGAGGGGGCCAGAAGACTCACTTGCAGTCAAGAGGAAGGACATGTACAGATCATCAGGCAGCAGGGAGTCCTTCATTTCACGGAAAAACTCCTTGAGGAGTGCGGCCACATCGTGTACATTCACGCTGTCATTAAGCTCAATATCCAGACCATTGTCAAATAACTCTCGGAGCTAAAAAGGGGAAAGAAGACGTGAAATGTCTGCCTTGCCCACCATAGGCTTGGTCTTGGACAGCTATTCAAGAAGTGACAGGCTTCAGTGAAGACAGCTGGCAGTGTAGTTAGTATATCTAGGGATCTGTAAAGAAGATCTTACTCCCTCCCCCCATCAATCATGACACTACCCTATGTCTATGAGAGAACCCTTATTCCTCTCTTCCTTTTCTTACCTAAAGAACAAACACGCAAATACAGTCAGTTTACCTGAAGCACTTTCTGCGCGGAGTACTCAATGGTGAAAATCCCCACGGAGCTTAATCCTGAAAGAAAAGGTCAGTGTTCTAAGCATCTATGACCCCTGTTTTCCAATTATGTTTCCCTTTTTCTCCTTTAGCAGTTGCATCCCAACTTTCAGTGACATCAGGGGAAGGCTAGTCAAGCCCTCCATCCTGTTGCTTCTCTCTCTCCCTTTGTAGAACATTCTTCTCTTTCCCTTTAGTTGCCACCTTCCTTGATTTAACTGTCTATGGCTTCCTTACCATGTTCCTCAATGAACTTGCAGCAAGTCTCAACAACCTGGGGGACTTGTTGAGCAATTGGGTTGAGGCTCATCTTCCTTTTGGATCCCAGAAGGCGCTGCCCGATAGGAAATGAAAGATGGGAGAGCTGTAGGGTCTGCATCAGCAGGGACCCATTCTCCAGTTCAGCCAGGCTATCCACAGACACTGCACCCTGTGGGAAAATCCAGATTATCTTAAAATGGAGGAGAAGGAGCATTCACTGGGACCTTCCTGAGTGCTGCCTGATATTCAGAACCTGACAATCTCTCTGTGGTAAGACGAGCCCACTCCTTCTATTTCTGTTCAGTCTCCATACCATAAGGACACAAGCCGTGACTCCTCTCCACAATGGGCCCCTGCCTGAAACCTCTAAGACTGAACTCACTCGACGACCACGGCGAGTGAAGTCTGTAGGCAGAGTGGACTCGTTCCTCCTGCTACTGAAAAAGCGGCGCACGCGTCCAAACATCCTTTGCACCACGTTTCCCCGATGACTGTAGGGACCTGTGGCATTTTCAGCCTCCATTGCGGCTGTCAGTTCAAGGTGCTTGCGGCGGGTAATTTCATTGACCAGCACCTCTTCCAGGCGGATGCCAAAGGTCTTGAGAGATGTTGCTGGGAAAGAATGAGAAACGTCAAAGCCCCGCAGCATTTGTATTAGGTGGGCTACACGGGCTTATAGTACTCTTCCAAGCACTCATCAATAATCAACCCCTCCCCCCAGGCCCGCAGCGCCCCTCCCTGGGGAGCAAGACCCTGAAATAGTTAAAGATGACTCAACATTACTCAGCTACCCCGACGTAGCTTAAGGTCTCATCCCTGCCTATATCTTGCCAGAGCTTGACCACCTTGAAACAATGAGGGAGATCTATCAGGGGTACATCCACAGGGAAGCTAAAGCAGGAATTCCTCCATTTCCTGATGTAACCCTCTGGGGGGGGGGGTTCTGGGAGGAAGAGGGATGAGTCTTCAGAAGCAATAAGCATCAGCAAGAATACAGTATGCAGGGACACACAACCAGGGGGGATTTTGTCTTTTATTTATTTCCTAAGGAAAAGAAAAAAGCCCCCTCACCCCTTTCCTGTCCTCTCAGCATCAGAAACCACTTCTCCAGGGTGTTTGGATGGTCAGTGGGTAGAGCTATGAAAGGGGAAAAAGAAAGACACACATTCACATTCATATAGGAAGTGATAAGTAACTAAAACATCGCAATGAATTGATCTGCAGCGTAGGGAGGTGGAGTGGGAGGCTGTCTAGCTCAAGAAAGGTGTTTTTACTTTCATCCAGCCTCGGTTTCCCCTCTTGACAAGACTTGTCCTACCTAGCACATGTAAGATTGCAAAAATTTAACCTAACCAGTTAAATGAGCTGGATGCATCGTGTTATGAACTAATAATTTCTCAGCACAACACTTAAAACGTAAATTCAAAAGCTCAGAGGCGCTCAGATCATGCAACAGGCGAGGGGAGGGGCTCTGCCTGCAGCGCCACCACGGGTGAGGGTCGCCAAGTTACTGCGGAAGCACTGACGCGCAGATTTGCCGTCCGCTTCTTGTGCTGCGGTGAGAGAATCGGCGACACCTGGCTGTTTCTCGGCTCCAAACCCCCGCAGTGATGACTACCAGCGGGGTCTCCTCGCCTTCTGCTTCACCCAGTTCAGGCTGCGCCAGAGGTGCGCTCCTGGCTAACCTGACTCCCATCCCTGCACTTCCCAATCTTAAGGGAGAGCCCCTCGAGCATCGCGAACATCTCCCACATCTCCCACCTCCCCTATAGCCTGCAGTCCAATATGTGCGCAACCCTGAGATCTCCCGGACCACTGGGACCCGGTCCTGTGCCTGGTCCCCTGACTTCCCCGCAGCCTGCAGAGCTGGTTGCGCTCCGAGCGCACCGCCGCCAACCCCAAACCCGCGCCGCCTTCCAGTACTTTGCCAGGGTTGGCGCGTATCTCTCTGCCTCTTTCCCACCGTCTCTGTCTCTCTCTACCGTGCAAAGTCTCTTCCCGTCCCAGTCCTCTTTTAAAGTGTTCCCTTGGAGCCTGGGTCCCTCTTTGCCCGATTCTCCCACTACACCTGGTGAGCCCAGTGTCTGCACCTGTCCTCGGTCTTACCGGGCTTACCGTCCCCTCAAAACCCCAGGCTTTGACTCTACTCAACTAATCTCTTATCTCTTCTAAAACTCAACAAACAGCGTTTAACTCCTTTTTTCTCCGTTCCCGGGGCACCCAGGAGACTGGTCCCGTTCTGAAACCAAGGATGAACCCCTCTCACCCTCCAGTACCTCCGATCTGCCCCCATCCCGCCCGGGGGTCTACTCGCCCGAAGGCGAGGACGCCACACTCCGGGTCTAGCTCACCTCTGTCCGGCTTGAATTCAGAGAGGAAATGTCTGGCCACGAGTTCGTGGTAAGCAGTCTCTTGCAGCTTCAGGCGCTCCAGCTCCGAGAGGCTGTGTATGGATACCATGCCCATCTTGCAGTCCGGGTTCTGTCCTGGGTCTCCTCCCAGGACACTCACTAAAACAATGATGGCAGACAGCAACAGCAAAAAAAGAATGATTTTGGGACAGTGAGCCCTTGCTGCCTTCAGAAAAGCAGTGCAGCCACCCATTGTGGAGTCGGATGAAAATCAAGACTGTATCATCCAACTGTCACTGGACCTACTGAAGGGAACTATGGGGGAGAGGTAAAGAGGGAGGGAAAACTGGGAGGCGGCTTAGCCCTCAAGCAGGGCTGTCTCTAGTAGCTTATTCAGGGGGAGTAGATAAAGAAAAAACAACTTGAAAAAAAAAAACCCAGCTCTGAGCTGATAGGCAGTCCAGCAAAGAGGGAAAAAAAGCTAATAGAAATAAGGAAAACAGGTTTTTAAAACCCAAGTAATCTTGTATTTTTTTCAAAGCACTTTGATACAACAATAAAACATAATATTTTCTATTAACTAACTAGAAATTAATTAGAGCACTGATAGTTTTCTTTTTCATGATGATGTCCTAAAGCTGTCTGGGTTAGGTAGAGAGGAGGCATCTACCCAAGCTGGGAACATTTTAAGTTTAAATAACTCTTTCAGAAGACAAACTGGACACATGGATCTGGAGCCAAAATTTGTCCCCAGGCATTTTGACCTAGTAATTTCCCTTCTAGGAATCTATTCTAATGAAATCTTGCTACATACAGGAAACATCATATACAAATGAACCATCCAATAAAAAAAAACTAGCCCAGTAATGAGATTAGTTATATAGATTATGTAATAAATAGTATGGAAAATGATGCAACCATATATTGATGCTTATAAAGAGACTTTCAACAACAAATACAAAATAAAGCAGTTATGATCACCTCAATGTAAAGAAAAACATGCATAAAACACTAAAACAAACAACCCTAAATTCTAACAAATAGTCTTTAGTGCCAGTATTTTGTTTGCTTTTACTTTTTCTCATTCAATAAATCTGATTATGCTGCATTTCCTGGCGGGGGGGGAAATCAATTTTTATGAAAACAAACTTCATCTCCAGACCATCTCTAGTGAGACTCTAGACAGAATTAGTGATAACAGTGAAGTTTGTCTTAATGTAATGGCAAAAGTGTTTTTAGATGCCCTTCCTCCACGGTCCTAACCAATGCTGTACTCAGGCTTCACATCCCTCAGTGGACCCTACATAGCATCTTTTATCACATCCTCTGTTGCCCATTTGTTCTTTCAGTCATTTATTAAAAGAAAAAACAAAACTGTATTTACTGCCCACTGTAATACTGCTCCTTTCATAAAATAGTGTACAGTGCAGTGAAAGCTAGCAACAGTTTAGAAAACCTTTTGATACCGCCAGCTGGCAATGGTATAAACAAAGAACTGTGAGGACAGAAAGGAGAAAATACCTAAGTCTGCTTGGAGACAGGGTCAGGGGGAGGGGAAGAAGACAGAGAGACAGAGACAGAGAGATAACAGTTTGTGCAAAGACAAAGAGATGAAAGAAAGATTGATATCTACTTAAAGCAATATACAGAAGCTGGAAGAAGATAAATCATGAAAGTCCCTATAATGCCATGTTGAAAAAAAAAGTGGACTTTTTTTTTCTCCAGGTAATAGAGTACTACTATAGGGTTTTAAGCAGAGTCATTTTTGTGATTTTTTTTTGAAAAATCACAAAAAGCCCATGAAAACTCTAGTTTGAGCAGAAAGCCTGAAGCAGGTAAATGAGCTAAGGGGCAAAGGATTGGTTACATATATCAGCTATCCTGCATGGAAATGACACGATTTAGGACAAAATTAATTTGAATGGAAAGGGAAAGTTTAAGATAGCTTCCACGTTTATGGTTTGTATGGATGCATTTATGGCTAGTTTCTGGCAGAGAAAGTAATTTGGGACATGGGGAACTAAGCCTTTTGGCAAAAGGAAGTAACCTCATGCCATTTTTCTATGCTTTCTTCTCATATGGGGCTCTACAAATATGTTCCATATATAATCCTGAGGGCAGCTTAAAATTCAAAGATCAGATTATGTGACTGTTGACAGAGAAGAGTAGTTATCATACAGTACTCTAAATAAATGAGCTATAGAGTCTATGAAGAAAACAGACTTCTTGAGTTTTATCAACAAAATTCTCTTTTTCCCACTTACCTTAATAGCAAGTCCTAGATACCAGAAATGACTGCTGGATAACTGAGATCCAGCATGAGAAAGAATGAAGGCTGTGTCTTGACTTTGAGATGAAGCCAAGATGAAAGCCCACAGATTCTAAAGCTCCTTCAACTGCAAAGCACATACCCTGAACCCAAGGTATGAACCTAAGCTTGACCACCAAATAACAACCAAAAGTGACCATTTAAACCAAAGGCACATGCATTGAAGTGCAATTCAGACTGAACTTCTAGCAAGCACCACCAACAATAACAAACCTAAGCACTATCAAATGAGGATCTCATCTTGTTGCACAGTCTAGCTTTGGCTTCCAATTTCTAACATCCCAGTCCCCTCCCCCCACACACACCCTTATTCCAGTTCAAACATCTTTGTACCTCTCTTGGAGTTGCAGCTATTTCTTCTTGAGGCTTACCAGAGCTGTTCACTCAAAGAGCAGAGCTGGTTCTTTCCCCAAAAATACAAGATGAAAATAAATCCCTCCCCTCCTCAAAAAAAAAAGGTGAGAACAAACAGTGAAACCTCAAATCATCATCAGCCTGAAAAGGAGAGGGAGAGAGAGGGAGAGCCTTGGAGAGATGAGTCAGCCTAGATGCTTACAATTCCAAAGGAAATCAAAGGCCTTACAATAAACCGTTTGTCATTGCCTCTCTGCTTGAACATACAGGGCTGAACTTAACAACAGTCATAGTCTGCAGTATTGCCAACAAAATTGACTCCATCTTATGTACCTTCAACTCTCTCAGCTTCCAAGTAGGCCCAGAGACTGTAGCAGAGCTAGGAAGACCAGAATGTCCCCAGAAGAAGCAAAGAGGAAACACAAGGAGGGGATAAACAGGCTCTAGCACTAAGGGACAGGCACAAAAACAAGTTTGTTTGTTTTTTTTTTAGGTTTAACCAATCTACTTGTCCTCAATCCTGACTTGCCAAGCTGAACACAAAAGAAGGCTCCCCACAGGGAAGAAAGTGCCAAGAGACCTCTCTTGCTTAGTGTCTTCTCCTCCCCCCTTGCAGCATGCCATTTTGAACTCACAGTCACTGAAACAACCATGAGATCAAAAAGATACCCAGTGAGGAATTTGAAAGCAAAGAAGCCAAGATATTTGCAAAACTAATTCCTTAACACAAACACTTGTAGTGGGCAATAAAGTTAGAGCCAATGCCAAGCTTTCTTATTCCTTAGCTGTATAAGCATAGGAAAGCCAGCTGAATTCTGAGCCTTGGTGATCTGCTCTGTAAAATGGGGAAATAATATAGATTCCACTTCAACTTTACATGTTAAGTTAATAGTGTGTGTGTGATTAGTAGCATAAACTTTTTAAATAAACATGTAGTATGAAAGATTCATTGCAGACGGCTCGAGTTTCAGACTATCAGGCTGAAAATGATTACATAAAATAGGAATTTGTATTGATGCATTGACTAATCTACTCTGCTCAATTTCTACTAAGTTTGAATTAAATTAGCACAGATAAAGAGATCTACAGATCTATTAGGAAAAGCTCTGTTTTCTTCACTCTTCAACCTCAAGCATTTTTAATCATCTTACAAGAGTCAGAAAAACTAACTGCATAATTAAATATTACAAATGCTATTATTTCGATTAGTAAACTGCAACCATGTCCTCAAATGTATTTCTCTTTCAAACCATTTAGTTTTACCATGTTACCAGCAAAGGACCATATAATATCACTTAGATCAGTAAAGAAACTCAGAAATTAGCAGATATCAAGCAGGAGATTCTGAACAGAGGACAGAGGGAGAAATCAAGTATTGAACAGTGCAAATGGTGGGGGAAGCACCCTTGGGTGGCATCAAAACTGTTCTCTATGTCCTCCTGAAACGCATGGCACAGATGGGGAAACAAATTAACGTTGGAAAGGTCAACCACTTCAATATAGAGAGGACAGAAATGCTCTCAGCTAACCATAAATCCACAGCCTACACAACTTGGGGGCCTAATTTACTCCATTGCTCCCATCAAATAGTTAGGATTGGTCTAGCTCTCACCAGTAAACATGGATGGAAAATAAAAACAGGGATCACACTGACTCTGTGGTCTGAATCTCTATTAATTAGGCACCTTGTGGCATCATCAGAATTTTGTTCCTTGGAGTTTGAGAAATTGATAGAGCATGGGACTGGGTGCCCAGAAGGTATCACTTCCACATCATTCAGATGCAGACAGGCAGTGACAATGGGTAAAGACATCCCCATTATTACATCACAACCTGGGAAAGAGATACAGTGCTGTAGCTGAACACATCTGAGCACCAATTTGGTCTGCTGACACATTACCTCATTCATCCCAAACATTAATTAGTTAGCCTTTAAGTTGTTATCCCATAACCTCCATTTCAACGAAGGCTGCAGATGCAGTGAACAAAATGACTCATTTTAGCCCATGCGGTGGTGAGGCCTCAAGATAATGAAATCTGAGGACAGTATTCTTCAGTCCATCATGCCACAACAGAAGCTCATTGTTAAATATCTCAAGAAAAGCTGCAAATTTAAAAATCTGGGTTTTTTTGTTTGTTTGTTTTTTTGGTTTTTCGAGACAGGGTTTCTCTGTGGCTTTGGAGCCTGCACTGGAACTAGCTCTTGTAGACCAGGCTGGTCTCGAACTCACAGAGATCTGCCTGCCTCTGCCTACCGAGTGCTGGGATTAAAGGTGTGCGCCACCACCGCCCGGCTAAAAATCTTTTTTAAGAATAGTGCACTATGAGAACTGTAGTGAAACTTAGCTGTCACCTAGTCCAAAACCTCTTTTCTGCAACACAAAAAACTGAGACTTAGAGACTGGACATGAACCCATTTCTTAGTCAAGACATTTTCTACTAGCCCATCTAACAATCCTCTCAAATGGCTGCAAGATTTTTGCCTTGCTAGATAATAAACTCTCAAGAATGCATACATAATCAAAGGCTAATTCCAAAAAGCCAGAGGAAATCATATAGAAGGCAGGCAGCTGCCAGAATTTACAGCATCTTTGTACAATAAGTACAATTGTCATTCCATATAATGTGGAATGTCCTTTTTAAATTTTATGGACTTTAAAGAAACAATTCCTGCTCAAGATGGTGAAGGGCAATCTTTATGCTATACACATCCCAAAGGATAGTGTAAACAAGGCAGTGCAACATCAAATACAACAAGATGCAGATTTTCTCACTGTCATCTGCAGTATGTGTGAGGGTGCATAATAGTGCTGCCATACAAGCTGTGCCTTTTTCCCCCTTTTAGTTGCTATTTCTATTAAATGGTAGCAGCAGAGGCAAAAATAAGATGTTCTATCAATGGGTTGTAAAAAATAATGAATACTTAATTTGCCTCGTGCTTCTCACTTTCTCAAAAGCTTTCTATGTGTCCTTTATGTCTAGACCCTGGCACACAGTAGGTGTTCAATGAGTGTTCGTTGGGTGAATCATGGGATTATAAAGTCTAAGAGTTTTCGAGAACGTAAAGCTCTCACAATTAAAACAGCTATCCATGATTCATGAACAAATGAATCATGCCACTTTCTTCTTACAACAACCCCTGGAAAGGAGGTGGGTTGGAATTATCCCCTCTTTACAGAGGACAACAACAAACAAGAGTTCTCTCTTGAGAGCTTGTGGTATAAGGAAAGTTACATAAAAACCATGGGAGAAGTAGGAAGAAAGGCCTTTCTGTGTGTCTGTCTGCCTCTCCTCTCTGTCTGTCTGCCTATGTCTGTCTATCTCCACCTTCCACTCTGTCTGTCTCTTTTTCTGTGTGTGTGTGTCTATTTCTCTCTGTGTGTCTCTCTCTGTCTCTCTCCCCTCTGTTTCTGTTGCCTCTCTCTCTCTCTCTCTCTCTCTCTCTCTCTCTCTCTCTCGTGTGTGTGTGTGTGTGTGTGTGTGTGTGTGTGTGTGTGTTTCACAATGGAAACCAAGGAGCCTATATTCAAATATCAGCTTTACACATTCAAAAAACCAAGTGTATGACTTAGAGAAAAGTATCTCATGTCTGTGAGTCTCAAGTCTATGCCATTGTTATATAACAAACATGGTACATGGTACATATTAACATGATACATGTTAACCCAAAGGTAGGGTGGGATGAAAGAACCCTCTAAAGGGTTCATTTGTCCCAGACTGAGGACCCTCTCTTTCTCAAGTTCACTTTGCAAGGACTGCCAGACTGAAGCACTTCTTTCTGGGAAGGGGGCTCTCTGTCTGCCAAAGAATACACCTGACCCAGCTTTGGAAAAGTGAAAATGAATACTCACCTACTGCCAACAGGAAGCACACTTTCAGAGGGGAAAGAAGAGCTAGGTCTTCACTGGGTCTTCCTTGATGGGAGATGCAGTATATGGGGAGATTGGTTTGGTTTGTGAAATGTAGGGAGAAGTAATTGGGTCACAAAAGGAACTGAATACCCACTACTGGCCAGGCCTGCTAGAAAGAAAGGGAGAGCTAACTGCATGGAAGTCCCAACTCCTGCCCTTGGGATCTTAATGCCTAGTTGAAGGTCACACTAAAAAGGGGGGTTCGTCATCCTTCCATGTTTCTCTTCACTAATTTAAATCCATTTCCTCCCCCTTCTCTCCTTTAAGGACTGTTAAGAATTGACTATATCTCCAGGTCTACTTGCACTAGGCAGACCCTAACTTAATTGTAAGTTTTCAGTACACATTCAGTAGATTTTTGTACATCCTTCCCAGGTAGTCATTCTCCCTCTCCTCTCCCCCATCCCCTCTGTTCTGTGTTCTGTACACAAACATCCATATACACACTCACATCCCCCACACTCTTCCACATATTTACACAAACACCTCTTTCCACTGTGTTCACTATAATAGAGAGGAATGAGACTCAATTAAAGGGAGCATCATCAACACATGAGAAAGAAAACATCAGTAGAAACAATCCCCCAGCCATCTGGGCAGAGGTCATATCAAGGAAAGCTGCAGAATAAAGAAGGCCCCACAGTCTAGGGCTCAGGGTTTCTCCTTCATTCTGAGCCCCCTCCTCACCCATCTTCTTTCTCTTTGATTATATCTTCCCCAACAAGCATACAATTTTCTGCCAGTTTTCTTTTTCAAAATCCTGTCTGAACGACTGCCATAGGGAATTGGGTCTGTGGGAGATATTTTCCCCACAGAATTTTCATGAACAGGATGGCATTTTAAAACTACCTTCAAATAACCATATTTCTAAAATACCAGTGTCAAAATCCACATTCTCCCTCTCCAAAGTAGACTGTTTCCTTCAAAACACCTTAGACCAAGAGTCAGAGGGCCTTCTTAGTGACTACACAGCTGGGTGGCCTTGGGCAAGTCAGTGTGCACCTCCAAGGCCAAAATTGGCAATATTTATCATTGTCTTGTTTACCTAAACAGCACTGTAGAGATAGAGCACTCTGATTCCAGAGTTCTTAATTATTCTAAGTAAGGACTTAATGAACTCCAGGACAGAGGGTCGCAGTGCTGATGCCATACCTCCTACTCAAAAAAGAGCTCCCCTTCACTCCTCAGTGGATTTGTGGGGCCCATAGATGGGGGTACTATATTGGTCTCCTTCGTTGTCTTATGCAAGCTGGGGTCCAGCTGCAGGCCCTCCCTTGACGTGTGTGTGTGTGTGTGTGTGTGTGTGTGTGTGTGTGTGTGTGTGTGTAAGGTCAGCACAAACTTTTTACCTTCGAAGCAAGGAATCAAGGGGTTATCCTCAGCCTGTGGGAGCCACTGCGCAGGGGAGCAAGGCCTTCAGACTGAGTTGGGCTTCACAGCGCGTGTCCCGCCCCCATGTAGCTTGTGGGAGCGCTTATTCTGCAAAGTTAAACCAAGACCCTCCAGCGCCCAAAACTACTTTCCGCTGCCCCACCACCATCACCTACTCAGTAAGAACTGAAAAAAAATTCCTCTTTCCACAGAACTCCCCTCGTGCCCTTACCGGAGAACCTTGGCAACAAGTTCAACATTCTCTTCTCTCCCTCCCACACGTCGGACCCTCCAGTGAGAGGACCCTCACCCCCCTCGCCACCCCTCAGAGGGCCCCACTCAGGCCCCTAATGTCGAGCCCCTGCTCTACCTCTTGGCGACTCGCCTGGTCCGGCCAAGGAATAAGAGGCTTGGAGACCTGCTAGTCAGCCTGGCAATGCGCTGCTAGTCCTGAGACACTGCAGGCGCTGTGAGCGCTCCGCTCTGCCACTCCGATTCCCCACCCTGTGTACAGCTTTCCGCGGTGGGGTAGGGGCTGATTCATAGCAATTTTCTACACAGCAGCCAGCTCTGTGCCTTAGGCATACCTGTTTGCTGGATTCCCTGGGCTATTCCCACTGTTTTTTTCCACGTACCCCACAATCTTTTCTCCTCTTATTTGAAACAATCTCATCTTTATGATTCAGCCCTACGAGACCCCTGAGCTTTCCAAAACCTCCCTCTCCTGGTCATGCTTCACAGTCTCACATTACAGATGAAGGAAAGGCAGAAGTGGGGTTCAGAAGGTTAAGAAATGTACCTCCAAACACTGAGCTAATTAGTTCTAGAGCCAAGGTAAGGGTCCACATCTCTTGGTTCCCAATCACATCTACAAATCAACATTATATCAAGCAACAGCTTATAGAAAATGATAGGATAGTGTATCTCCAGTATTCTCCTCTGATGCACCAAAAGCAATATGATGCAAACTCTCAAATGAGAGGAACTTCCAGTGCACATTGGCTTCCCCTTGCAACCGAATTTCTTGCTCTCTTGGGTCAAGTCAATGGAGAATGGGAGAACATGGTTTTTAAAAGGTAAAAGAATAGAGAAGGTGAGTGTCCATAATGTTAAAGACTATATAAGAGCCCAGCAAGAAAAAAAAAAGAGGCAGAAACAGAATCCAGGCAAAGGAAACAAGAATGAAAGGAAGAAGGAAAAGTTAGCAGCTGCTCATTTTGGGTATACATGGCTACAAAGAATGTCCAGGAAGATGTAGCCTTACTTCTCCAAAGGCTAAATAAGACACGTGACTCTGAAGAATCCAAATTAGGAGATCCAGGAACTTGGTGGAAAATTTCTCTTCAGAAAGGGGGTAGGGAGAAGGGGGATGCAAGGGGATACAGTAGAGCACTGGAGAGAGAGAGAGAGAGAGAGAGAGAGAGAGAGAGAGAGAGAGAGAGAGAGAGAACAAGCTTCTGGTTTTGGCTGCATGTGTGTGCTGTTTGGGGTTCAAGTACCACCATCACTACCACCAGAATGATCTTGAACTCTCCCCTTGCTCCCCCTAAAATTAAATAAATCTTACCCCACTCAGAAGTATAATTGGAATGCTCAGGGTGAGTTTGCTTTCCATTGAAGGAGAGGCTGCCTCCCTTTCTTGTTGTAAATGGGCTTGGTGCCTCCCCTTTATACGTTCTAGAGCATCAGACCAGGAGATGGAGAAAAGGAGGGAGGGAGCACTTGAGGCTGTTCCAATTGTCTCTGGCATATTCATCCTCATTCTCATTCTCTCTCTGTGTCTCTCTCTCTAGAGTTTTCTACAGCCCCTCCTTCTGGCCCTGGCAGCATTGTCCCTCATCCTCACTGCAGCATCCTGCAGACAATTCCTTTTCTTCCTTGTGATAAGGGGCTGATATTGGGGTATATCTTTCTATTAGTGTTTGCTTTGGGTGGTACTGGGGACTTGTCGGGGGGAGGGTCTTGGGCAAGTTAGGCCATTGTATTGCCACCAATGTAGACCTCAGATAATGGTGCTTGCCTTTTAAGGTGGAAGTTTAGACTGGCATGACAGAGAAAGACTAGTATTGGGGGAGGAGGGTATGTTATCAGAGATGGGGAAAAAAACCACTTAAGTGACCAGCAACATACTAGTTTTGGAAGGCAGCAGGAAGGCATGCTTTGAACCTGAATTCATAGGAAGCCAATTTAAGCAGAGGACTGGCAAGTTGCTGGTGTAAATTGCAATGATTGCTGTGGTAACATCAACACACAGAGACCATCTGAGGTATTAAATGGGTACCGCAGTGGATGTTACTAGGCCTGGTCTCAGCTTTCTCAGCTGCAAAAGAGGAGAATACAGGCTTACCCTCACAGTGCTTTGTAGAAAAGTGAACAGAGAACATCTGCAAATCCTGAGCACTTACCTTAGTACAGAAGCCCCGAGAGGAAAAAAAAAGCTTGCCCAGGATCACCAAATAGTAGAATCAGATGTGAATGCAGCTCTTCCTCACACACCCCTGGCCCTAGGAGGAGTGCTTTACATTCTACTTTCTTCTCTAAAAATGCTGCGAGAACTATCCTTGGGGATTTCTTGGAGAGTAGGGAGGCCAGTTAGGAGTTGACTCTGCATATAAATGTAGTCTCCCTATCAGGCCCAGGGGACTGAGGCTCAGGCTCCTGTCTGATCCCCTCTTCTCATCACCATTCGGGTAATCGCTCTATGTTATCTTGGACTGATTCATTGCCAGTTCACCACCAACTCTGCTGCCCAACTCCTAGGTGGTGACTCACCCTTTGGCTAGCTAAGGCCTCTGCCCTCCAGGAAAGAGGCTTTCTCCTAAATTGATTGCAGAAGCCTCTGCTGCATTGGAAAAAAAAAACACCCTTCCAGTCAGACTTAAGAGATGAAGGGCTTTAAGGAGGAATAGAATAACCCCTTATCCAAAGTTACTACCCTCTATCTCTACAGTGCCTGCAGTAGAGTCCCGCTTCTGTGTTCTTTATAATATTTTTTTGAACCTCCAAGTCTGTGTTGCCATGTCTCTTCCACATCACAGCGGGGCTGTGTTTCTAGCACTGTGCTAGGCACTGGCAGAACATAAAGCAATGAGAGACATCCCTAGCACTCAATGAGTGTTCACTACAAATTTATGAACCTTAATGTAACTCTTGAGGGGGAGTATGCAAAAGGAGTAGGAAGTTCCTGTGAGGGGGCAACATCAAGAACTGGAGCTGTGATTAGGAGTTTCTTATGGTTGGGGAGTGACATCACTAAGTCATCCATGCGGCATTTCCCTTCAACACAGAACACTGCTTAAGAAATTGAAAGTTGGCTGAACCCCTGTCCACCACCCATTGCCTTTCTGACCTGGCATAGGGGCATCAACTAGTGAACAAGTCCCACAAAACTGTCCTGATTCCTGTACTCAAGCCCACTTATCTTTAGATTTTTGATAAGGTCCCAGAAGGAAGAAGACGTCTTTTATATGTCAAGACCCCGACTACCCTGCTTCTTAAGCCAGCGACTTGCAAAGTAGTCATCTACAAAGTGGCAACTTGAGAGTTCGAACTATTGGCCACCTGGAAACCGGCCAGCTTTGCCCAGAACTTTATGCAGCTCAGCTCTGGGTATCGGGTATTGGGAAGGAAAAACTTTGTCTTCCTCCATTCCCCTTCCCTGTGGTCCATCTCTACAGAAAGAGCACGCAAGCAAAAAACAGGAGCCAAAACAGTCCGTGGAAAACTGTGAAATGACCCCTGTAGCCTGCTTACAACAAGATGGGACCTTGGAGTTTCCCACGGAGGCTAAGATGCAGGAAGTGAAAACCACCTTCAGCCACTCGGCTGCCCCCTGCCGCCAGTGGTTCCAAGTCCGAGGTTGCAACGTTCAGGGAGCACAAGGCTTGAGTGCTGAGAGGGGGGGGGGAGGAAAGGGGAGGGAGGGATAGAGAGAGTGAGAGAGGAAGGGGAAGGAGGGAGGGATAGAGAGAGGGAGAGAGGAGGGTGAAGGAGGGAGGGAGGGAGGGAGGGAGGGAGAGAGAGAGCGCGCGCCCTGGCTGCGTGACTGCAGACACAGGCTCCTGCTAGGCTGCAAATAGCCCTGCCAGATCTGCTGACGTTAAAGGGGGGGGGATGTCTTTTACAGATTCCTACTGTGTGTCCAGCACGGAGTCAGTGATTTCTAATTGCCATTGCCTTTTATGTAGTAAATCTGTTGCTATGCGAAATAATGAGCTCTCCATTAAGAGAAGTCTTCGAGCTAGAAGCTAGGGGTTTCGGGGGAAACAAAAAGCTTCTATGCAAATCTCAACTCTTTACTTTTTGAAACCAATAAAGCCCCCACACTCCTCAGACGTCTGCACCTAGGTGTTAAAAAAAAAAAAAGAAGCACACCCTGGGGGAGGGGCAGAGGTCAAGTAGATGGGACAGGGGAGGGTCCTGGGAGGAGGAGCCTCCAGCGGGGTCGACCACAATCTGAGTCAGGGTCCTTGCAGAGTGCTCGCGCCTGCTGGCGAAATCCCGGGACTTTCCTGTTTTCCCGGGTTCCGACTGGACCATACCTGGACCCAACTCACTGTCTTGGCCTGGGACAGAGGGGCAACACCCTCAGGTCAAAGGGAAAAGAGCCTCTGTGCCCGCTCCGCCTTGCACGCCCATCCTCCCTCCTTTCTTCCCCGCCTCCACTCCTCACCCCCTTCTCTTCCGCCCTGAGAGAAGGAGGGGGCGCGGGCTAGTATGTGTCTGTATGTATGCATGTACGCGTGTGTGCGCGCACCGGTCTATGTATGTGTTCGCGTGTGTCCAGGTGTATGTGTGCAGGGGTTGGGGTGAGGTGCATGTTTTAACCCAAGTGTTTAGTGTGGTGTCTTTGCTCTCTGACAGAAGGAGGCATGTGGTTGTGCTGTTTGTGTGTGCATGCTTATAGAATGTATGATTCTGCCTGACTGTCGAGTGACTATGAGGGTGCGGTCTGGATATAGGTGTGTTCCCGGTGTAATCCTGCCGGGGTCTGTGGGTCTGCTGTGGTGAGTGCATGTAGGTTAACAGTGTGTGTGCCTGCTGAACCTTGTGTGCATGTGTATATTTGGTGTGTGCTTACACTTAGATGTACTATGTCAGTGTGCTTTTACAGTAGTCTTTATTGTGGTGTGCAGAGTGTGCATTTGTGAGCAAGGAACCTCTAAGTGTACTGAAGTGCTTGTGTTCAAAGATTTGTGCATGTGGGGGGTTTATATGTATTTTAATTGATATGTTCAAGTGTGTGGTTTGAATGTGTGTGTCCAGTTTATATGCTTGCACAGAGGGGTGAATACGGTGTGTCTTGGAGGGAGATCATGGGAGTGTATGGATGTAGTGTGTGAGAGCACAAGGTTATTTAAAAGAACCCTGGTGATCTTTTGCATGGTGTGTGTGTGTGTGTGTGTGTGTGTGTGTACATTGCAACAAGATTGGGACAAGAAAGGAGATATGGGCTGGCGACCCCAGCAGGGGTGCCCACGGGCTTGGTCTCCTCCGTGGAGGTCAGCTTTTCCCATCGCTGTGCCTGCCAGGTCCAGATCCGCTGAGGCAGGATGTGAACTTACCTGCTGCTTAGAGAACGAAGAGGAGGGCTTCGCACGAGATTTGGCCAGGTAGGGCGCCTATTGCGCGGTGCAGGGGCTAGTGGGAATAATCTGGAAAGATTGTTGGTCACTGACCCACGTCACCACCACCCCACCAGGAGGTCCCAGTTTGTCTCCAGCTGAGCACAACTATTTGTTCAAGGCCTGGCTGTTTCACACCTCTCTGACTTTGTGTGGGCAGATTCAGTTGCCTGGAAGCCCTGTCCCCCTGGGCCTAATGACAAACACCTACTTATTTTTTTTTAAGACTTAACTCAAGAATCACAAAAGTTTCTCTGTTTTTTTTTCTACCCCTCCCTCCTAGTTGAGGACTTCCTCCTCTGTGCTCTCACAATTACACTTTTCATGGGCTTATATAACTGCATTTATTAAGCCCTTTCAAGTGTGGGGTTGCTACAGAGACCACCTGGTACCTAAGAGGAATGATAATAATCATTATAATAGTGTTTTAATTTATTAACCACTTCCTGTGTACCAGGCATGAGTGTCATTATATGTATTATCTCCTACAGTCCTCACAATGAGGCTGTGAGGTAGATACAGGTATAATTATCACTCTTTTACACTTCAGAAATCAGAGTAGTTAAGTCATTTCCCCAACGTCATGCAGATCATAGGATGCATAGGAGGTATTTGAACTCAGGTCTGCCCTGCTCCCTGAAATCATTCTACTCTAGCAGGCAGCTTCAATAAAAAAAAAAGTACTCTGATTCCTGCTAAACAGTGAAGTCTTTATCAAACAGTATCATTTCCCAGGGCTTCTTTCTTTTGAGTTTACTGACAGTACCAAGAGTACTCAGCATAATTACTTTGTCCCTCAGATGGCTGAATCCTTCTCCACCTAATTGCACCTCACCAGCTCTGGTTCTGGGAGCTCTCCTTAGGCTGGTGCTGAAAGAAAACCGAGAATGAGCGTTTTGTTTTTTTTTTTTCTCTTGGTCATAGCACGGCAGAATTGAAAATGAGGGAGGAATGGAGGTGAGGGATAAGGAAGAAGTATGGGACTACTTCATAACTCCCCCACACCTGTTCTCATGGCAGCCCCAACAGAAGCTGCCTGTCAGCCAATTCCAAGCATACTCCATATCAAACTGCACATAGAAAAACAAGTAGAACCCCCCCCCCAATGATTACTGAATGGGCCCTATTTGGTTTTATTCATGCTTGGGGGGCACTGTACTTGCCTAACAAGGCTCATGCTGCTCTACTGCCTTCCAATTGGCTTCATCTGAGAAATTCTAATTAAAACAAATACATTGCACTTGGGAGAACACATGGGGGGGCATGGTGTCAGCCTAGTCCCTGTCAAAGGATAGCTGGAAGCACTGGCTCCCAACTGAGCCCCCAGGGAACCATCCTGGACTGCTGCAAAGAGGTCAGGGGGTGGAGAGAGAAGGACAATTCAATGGTGGTGAGTCACTTTGCCACTTTTCAGGGGGGGAAGTGAGAAGCACGATTTAAATTGCCACTGTTATTATTGTGCCCTTTCAGCTGGCACAAATGAGCCTTGTGTATGGATGAAAAGCAGTAGGAACATCCATAAAGCTGCCCCCCAGCTGGGCCTGGGTCAGCACCTCATCCTGGGTGGGGCGGGGCAGGAAAAGCATTGCTTAAAGTATTAGGTATACAGAAAGGCTTCTTTGGGGGTATAAAAAGACTCGAGGTAGAAGGTCTGAGAAACCTTTGATTTCACTACACTTACACTACATTTACTTGTACCTCTATACAAGGAGCTCAGACAAATTTCATCTCTCTCAGCACCTGATCTTAGGCATTCAACCCTGTACAGGACAGTCTGGCACTCTCCTCTCCCCCTCTGAACACACCAGCTTTGTTTCTGCTTCCTCACTGCCAACTAGCTGTAACCAGCTGTGTCCTCTTCTTTCTAGAAGATTCTCTTCCTGTGTCCCATTCCCAATACACGGACACTCACACACACTGTATGACATGTTTAAATCCAAGTAAACCACTTGCATCCACACAGACCTTTTGGCTCAGTGTTTATGCCTATGAAATGGGAACAAACTCTGAAGAAGCTAGAGGCTGTGGGTTTGGGGGGGGGTTCTAAGATGTAGTCCTGGGTCAAAGGGTATTAACATATTTTGAGACAACCTTATCCAAGAGCCATGTAAATGATGAGATAAGATGGGGCTGCCAGAACCACTGCCACCATTGTTGAAAAACACACACACACACACACACACACACACCAATTTCCTTCTATCTTAAATATAGCTACTTTGGAGAATGGGAAGTGTGTCCCTACAGAATGGGGACTAAATGGACTATTGTAAAGATGAAAGAGCATTAGTGCCTCCAGATTACTTTTCAACAGAAACTGAGATTTGTTTGCCTTCATTCTAAAACATAAGGATCTACAGACTGAAGGCAATAAAATGTGAGTCTGACTGAGGAAAGAAATCTTCATTTCCTCCATGAAAACAATATCATTGAGCATCAGGACTTTTGTCTTTTCTGTGGGAGCTGAGGGGAAAAAATCACAGATACTGGAGTAAGAGAGTTTTGAAGTTGGATTCCAGCTAGGTCACATTTGTAGTGTGGTCTTGGGAAGGTTATTTCGCTCCTCTAAGCCTCAGTTTCCCCACTTGCAAAACGGCTGCCTTAGAATTGCTTAGACGACAAAAGGAGATGGAGCATAGAGAGTACCTGTCAAAACCCTGCCACTCTAAAGCAATGTTCAAGAACAGGTTAGTTAACGCCCTTCTCCATTCCCTACTTTTTCATGGAGTACAGACTATCTCAACCAGGAGGTTCAGGGTGCAATGCCACTGACTAAGCGGACAATGTTTCTCATTACATGCTTGCAACGCACCCTCTTCTTTAAGAATGATGTCTTGACAAACCTAATGCAGCCCCAGAAGTATCAGACCTTCCTTAAGTCCAATTCTCACTCTGCAGTTTCTCCTGGAAGGGTTAATGAGACTTGGGTTTGAGACATTATGCTCATCTGAAATCTTTTGCTACATGTTCAGACTTCCCCAACCCCAGCTGCATCCCTAGCCGCAATCTTCCCTCCTAAATAGGTGCTATTGTGTGTGTGTGTGTGTGTGTGTGTGTGAGAGAGAGAGAGAGAGAGAGAGACAGAGACAGAGAATTTCTTGCCAAGATTGCCTTATGATTTTTTTTTCATATTTTCCTCTCATCTCTACCCTGAAAATCAAGAAGAGTTCCTAAGTTCTAGCAAACCTCAAGGGTAAGAGAAAGTTGGGGGAACGTGTTCTCTGAGAGATATGACAGAATCAAAATTAAGTCTCTATTAAGCACTTAAGTATTTGTTCCCTTTAAAGGAAAACTAACTCTCCCCTTTGTCAAAAGTGGTGACATGGGACAAGACCCTATTCTGTGACCCATTCCTCCCTGATGCGATTGCCTCCCTCTAGAGACCAAAGCAAGTTACTACATGCTAAAGTTAGCTATACTGGAGTGGAAAGTAAGGTTAAGAGATGAGGGTGGGGGTTGAGGTGGGGGTGGCCTGGGTGGGTATCATACTAGGGAGGGACCAAAACTACAAAAGATGAGAAAAGTACCACTATTCATGGGGGCCAGAGCTCCGAGTGGCCAGCCTCTTGATGGCCTTTGTCTTTGAAAGAAGCTTTAATCCCACTTTCTCCTTTACCCAAGTGTCCTACATGTTCCCCTTCCTCACTGACCCTTAGCACCTACTCTGCAAGGTATTATATTGGTAGTTCTATGTGGTGCATCTGAGAAGGTCCTAGGGCCTCTGCTTTGAGAGGAAAAGTGACAGGGATAACAAGAGTCAGCCAAATTATACAAAGAGCAGTTGGAGCAGCAGTTTAGGATAAGCCCATAGAGCTGCATGGGTTCCCTTATTAAGCAGGGCTACTGGGTACTGCCTGTCCATCTGAGGAAGCTGTGTGGCTTCTCAAGAGGTGTATCTGAGACGTAACAGGCTCTGCCAAGGCTCATCAAACATCCCATCTACCACTTCTGTGCATGCATGTGAGAACAAATGCTACTGCCAAAAGGCAGCAGAAATCGTGTCCTAGTGACTCACAGCTTCAGCTCTCAGGACACAGGTGGCTTTTGGACTGCATTGCCCTATTGAAATGTGCACTTTTTCACAGAAAGGAATTCATAAGCCATCAGATAGTTCAAAGTCCAGAATTTGGACCCTAGGCAAGACATCACTGATGACATAATACTGAGCACTTTGGAAATATCTGATATATGTCAGCTTTTATAATTACAATCTCTTCTACTTTCACTCAAATTTTAGTTAGACCAAAAGAGATTGTAATTTTTTCTCAGTCATTGCATAAAAATGAACAATTTATAGAACTTTTCTGGCTTTTTCTTTTAACTAGGGATAATACCACCTTGGAGAGTTGTTCTGGAGGCAAAAAGAGGTAGTTTATGTAAAGTGCCTGGTTGTTGGTAAATATTTGGAGAAGAAACAAAGCATATATCTTTTGATACCTGAAGCATAAAAATCATTTAATATAATTTCATGAGCAACAATAATGATAAGTATTACTGTCATGAATAACCCAATAATGTAGGCCTGTCACTTTAAGAGAAGTAAAGTAACAGACTTGTGTGTGACAACACTGTAGGACCAGGCCTAGGATGCCTAGGACTCCAACAAGCTGTGCCTTTCTCTCACCCAGCAATAGGGGACATTTCACAATCACCGGAAAGATAATGATCAGCTGATTTGATGTAGACATTATATTTAAGCAAAACTACGAAGGAAAAAATGTTTAGATTGAGCTATTTATAATGGAATTTAAGTTTAGTGTATAAATTGATTGCATCTCTTAGCTCTTTGATTACCCATTTTTATAACCTTTTAAAACTCAAAGCATAATTTAAGGATAAATTTTATGAAGATTTAAGAAAACGGTGGGAAAAAAACCCCAAGTACTCTTTTGCTACTTTTATGGAATCTCCCAATTTACCTGCTGTGAATTTTCTTCTGATCTTTCCCAAATGCACTTGTGACAACTTTGATTGTGCCATTTTCCATATTTATTATGTGTTCTTCACGACCCAATTTTATGGTTCTATACTATCAGGTAGATATGTCATAAAGTTTATTTAGCCACTGCGCTATTGTTGGTCATTTAGGTTGTCTTACTAGCTAAGTGTGAAAACAAAGGAATGATGTTGATTTCACAATTGCCATAATCACCCTCAGGGACCTGGTGTCCTGATCTCCCAACGTTCAGTGTGCTTTTCTGTCATTTGATATTTAAGCTTGATGAATGTCAGCTCTGCTGCTGGAGCCTGGGGTACATTTGCAAATGGATTATTTCTGCCAGCTTTCATCACACAATTCTGCATTTCATCCTCGTGGTAACTAGTGTGTGGCTGGACCTGGTAAGCTTAGCTCTAGCCTCATACTTTTTTCCCTATGGGGAAATGTCTTGAGGTGTAAAGAAGTCATTCACAAAGAAATTTTGGGAAGTCATGTCCTTAGGGAATTTCATATTTCCCCTGGCCAGGGGAGTGTGCTATCTCATTGACTATTGCTCAGGAAAATAATCTTGCCATAGCCCAATTAGGCCTGGCTTCAACAAATCAATTAGGTATGATCTCTAAGAAAAGATTAAATTTGTATGTGAAGTGGACCTCAGGGTCCATCCAGTTTCAGAATTTTGACTGTTGTATGACAGTCCCATTGCTTAAGGCCAAAAAAGAGTGAACTGGGAAGAGAATTTCAAATGGGACAATGATGTTGTCCCCTTATCCTTTTTTTCATAAAGAAGGCCTTTCTGTCCCCACCCCGTGCCTCCTAGATCTTAGCGACATCCTTCACAAAGGCCTTCATATTGTCCATTGACACTGTCAACCTCAGAAGATTGCTCTGACAAAGGAATTGTTTAGAATACTTCCCTCCTTCTGCTCGATCTCTGGTCATCTCTGATGTCTATGGATTATTAAAAGGCATTTGGAAAGAGGAGCCAAGGGCAATTATGCCATAGAATACCAACAGGTTTTTCCACTCCAAAGTAACTCCTCAGTTACAGTTGCTGCTGCAGTTTTCCCCAGTGGGGATGCAATAGAATATACTCTTACCTGGTCAAAATTTGTACCCTAACCTTTATTTTATATTTAAAAGTGATGTTGTGTGACTAAGTGAGACCATGCATGTAAAGCTAAGCTCAAAGGCCCAGCATTTAGGTAGCACTTTACATATATTAACTGTTCTTGTGTAGGTAATAGACCTGGCGTAGGCAGTGCTGTGCTATGGGAGCATTTGATGGACAGATCTCACCAGTTGGAAATGCAGCAGCAAACAGAAAGTCTTGTACTTGTGTTTAAACACTGGCTAAACAAAAAATGGCCACTGTGAAAAGAATTTGTGTTTCCTTAATTTTTTTAAAAGTAGTTTTACTTGAAAATCATTGCAGTGTGAATAAAAAGTCCATCAACTGTGTAGAATTTGCATGGGATACGTGGATGGTGCATGTGTGCATGATGGGAGTAGTATTTTGTTGTATGGGAATTATGCAATCCATGTATAGTGCATTTATGTTTGTTTATGTTTTGTGTGGGAGTATGCATAGATTTGGGATATGTGCACACATACATGTGTATGGCTATGTACATGTGTGCTTTGGGTGCAGTGTAGGCTTCCAGAAGAGGGTGAGTCAGCCATTCAGGGGTATACTTGCAGGCTACAGTTAGAAATCCTCTTTTGGTCTGGTCGTTGACATTTATAACTTGGTGCATGTTCCAAGAGGAGCAGCTAGAGGTGGACCCTGTCAATGTTAAACCAATGAAGAAATTGGGGAGATTAGAACAAGATAAAAACTGGACTAAGTGGTAGGATGAGAGGGCTGACAATGTTCCATTCCAGAGTCCCAAGTAGAAACCCCCAGGACATAAATTTCTCTTTGATTATGAGAAACCTTACTGTATGATGGGAGCAGAATTTCTTGTGTGACACTGACCTCTTCCCATAAAAATGAGCCATCATAACCTTGATGCCATTGAAATTACACAACAGCCTTCGAACGTGTTCAATATTTAAGGCCTTAGAAGATACAAGACTCTTTGCTTCCCTCCCTCCCTCGTGCCCTCCTTCCTTCCCTTCTATTTCTTTCCCCTTCTCCCTTCCTCCCTCATCTTACTATAGCCTAGGCTGGCCTCGAACTTACTGCTTAGCCTAGGTGGACCTTGAATTCTCAGTCCTCCTACTTCAGCATTCCTAGTTCTGGCTTTAACAAGCTAATGCCACTACACCCAGCTTCTTTCTTTCCTTTTCTTCTTTCTTTCTTTCTTTCTTTCTTTTTCTTCCTTCCTTCCTTCTTTTTTCTTTCACCAGGATTGCACACTTTAAAGACACAGAACAGAAAAACTTTAACTTTCAGTGGATGCAGATCCGTTCTAAGTTCAGAGAGCTTATGAGCTGTCAGAGGGTGTACTTGAACCGGCTAAGATGTTTGAGTCTCCTAACAGGAAACTAGATTACTGGGATGGTTGTCAGCAGGGTGCTGGGGGTGGCAAGAACTAAAATCAGATCTCTGATGAATTAAGTTTCTTTGGCCCCTCCTCTTGCTGCCTCCCCTCCCTTGCATGTGAGGGGGCAGAGCAAAGAAGAGACAACGCCAGGTTTGGTCTATGGCTGGTGACCAATGACGCATTCTCACCAATATAGATTTTGGAGTTGGAGACTATGGAAAAACAGGTGGCCAAGGGGGCAGGTGGCAGCATGAAGTGGGTGGGGCTTGTCAAAGGGAAGTGAAGGACAGTGTGGATTGGGGAGGACGATTCCTAGGAGATCTCCAAAATAACGCATCAGCCTCCTGAAACTTTCAAAAAGACAAGACATTTACCAAATCTACTTTGTAGACGGCATTTCCAGAAGGGTGAAATGGGATCCACAGCTTACTTACACAGGAGTTGTCAAGTTTGCATATTTATGCCCTCCATTCCATGGGGGTAAGAGAACCAAATACTGACTTCAATTATCCAAGGAAAGACCCAGAATAAAGGCCCCAGGCCTCCTCAACTGAGCACTTTGGGGTAATAAGCAGTTAGCAGAGCCTAAACTGGCCCAGATTGGCTGCAACTCTGTGGATGACCTTGGGCAGGCCTTTCCCTTGTCTGGGCTTCAATGTCATCATCTCTTAAATGGAGGGATTGAATTAGACGACTTGAAGGGGCCAGGGCTGCTATTCTTTAATTGATATTGGGGCAATGGGGACAAGCTTTAAGGCAAAAGGAAACCCCACCTCTAAGTCAGGGTCCCTGGGTTCTGGCTGCCCCACAAGAGAAGGTCTTCCTTGGACCTTTAAAGCCCTGAGTTGCGGGACGGCTTGCTGGCCAGGAGGCTCTGGCCATCCTGGCCTGAGCATAGAGCCAGGGACTCCTCCCCCGTGCTCGCCCCGCGTCCTGCCGAGCCATTAGTGCGATTGCTCTGAGTTCCCGGCAAAGCTGGTGATTTATGCGGGTCCTAGACGGGGCAGTCCCTTGAGCCAAGAACAATTAGCTAAAAGCCAGAGGGAAAGGAGGCAAGAGGGGGTGGGGAGCCAAGCCCTAGGGCACCCAGCCGGGGCTGCAGCCCCCAGCAGCCCCCAGCTGAGCGCCCCAGCCCTACGACAAGGTGGGCCCCACTCACCACGGCGGGGGCGGGGCTCAAAGGCCGATGCGAAAAGGCAGTCCAGCATCCACGCCATAATCAGTGCTGAGTGCCCGGCAACCTCGCAGCTAACCTCCGTGCAGTCTCCCCGAAAGGACTGCTCTAAGTAGCCCCCGGTGACCACGCCCTGGCCGCACCCTGCACCCAGCTCTGAGAATCTTGGTCACCGGACACCTCCAACATGTCATAAAAGGGGCAGGGCCTCATGGAAGGCCCCCTCCCGCCAGAGGGGAGGGCCTCTGGCCCTGCAGCCCCTTCCCCCACGCAGAGAGAGCCCAAGACACATCTCCTGTCCAGAGAAGCTGTGACTCTGAGGATAGTGCTGTGCCCCTACCCTCTGGGAGCTCACATTTTGAGGGGAAAAGGCATCTTAGCCCCGATGAGCTTCTGAGAAGGAGTGAAGGTCTTTCCTGGACCCCCAGTTGTCCTTGGTGGAACATTTAAAAGCAGGCCTGTTTGAAGCTCCGTTTGAGGACAACATGGTGCACCTGTCCCAGGGAACCTCAGATCTGAGGGTGAGACTTTATCCCAGCCCCTAAAAACCCATGTTTTAGCGAAGGTCATCTCAGCTGTCAAGAAGCCCAGTCTTAGAGAAAATTAGTACTGCCCCCTCCCCAATCTTGAATCTAAATGAGGTCCTAATCCTTGGGAACATTTCCAGCTCCCTTCTACCACTCCCCCTCCCCCGTTTTGGGAGAATCCTAGCCTCAGTTATTGTAGCACCAAATCCTAGAGGAATTTTAAAGCACATATAGAGGACCCAGAATATAAATAGGAGAGATGTTTTGTTTTGTTTTGTTTTTGTTTTGTTTTCTCCAGGAAGAATCCGAGAGGAATTTTATAGTCCTGGTCTTGAGACTTTTCTCAGGAAAGGGAGTAATGTTCCACCTGCGAAATTTTGTTTTAAGGAATTTGATTTCTACCTGCCTTAATGTTGAGTACTCATAATGTGGGGTACCTTCAGTTGCTTCTAACTTACAGCCGCGGCCTATGCTTTTGTCAGAGCATTGGCATAGGAGGGGCACCAATATTTATTTTTAGAAGGAATTTGATATTTGATATTTCTGTGAGGGGTGGTACTATATTAGATTTCTTTCTACTTTTTTTAAGGCTTCATATTTAATTCTTATATACATATGCAAGGCCATGTGCTGCAGGGGGCTCAATGTTTAGAACTCCAGGTGGAGGTAAACCAGTTCTACCCCTTCCCAATCCGGAGGTAGACATTGCCATCAGAGATGGACCATGTTGCAGAATACACAGGGCAAGAAGAATTTCTAACACCAGTTTCCATTTTCCCTTCAAGCCCAAAGACCCACGTTAATTTCTAACCCCTGTTCTTCATTGCCAAATGGACAGATGTGACCCTGCACCCAGGTTTTTCTCCCCTGGGAAAATGGTGCTCTGTCAGTCAAAAATGCAGGGAGACGGTGTAAAGAAATGAAAATCCTATTCCAACAGCTAGTTTATGGGCCTGAAGAGTGGGAGCTGCAATCACAGGTTCTTTGAGGAGGGTAGTTATTACATTTGCCTGGCTAACCACTGATATTAGTGTTAATGTGCCTAAAGGGTGCATAAAATGGAAAGATCACCTGTACTCAGCCATGCAATTCCTAGCAAAGTAGAGCTATAGCTAGAATTTTAAAGGCTTCAACTCATTTTTCTTTCTTTCTGGGAAACATGGCACCCCTCATCCTTTGCACCGTTTTCTAAATGATTTCCAGCGTCTGGTATCTTTTCAAGGCAATCAAAGACAGCAAACATTCGCCATACCTGCCCCTTTACCAATTTCTGCTGTGCAAATACTCACTCACCCTAAGCCAAACACGTCTGCCACCTAGAGAAGTTCACCTTCAGGTTCTGGAATAGTGACCTGACCTCCTCTCTGAGCTCATCCAGCAGCAGCCTCTTTAATGGCCTCAACAGATTCCCTCCTTAAAAAAATTCAACTAAATGAAATTTTGTTTGACTCGCTCATGGCAAAAAGGCTACCTGCCTACCTGTTCCCACTCTAGTCTTTGGAAATTGAATGTCTCAAACTGAAGTCTCAACCCAGGCAGTGATCCTTCTCTCTGGTCATTTTTGGTTTGTTTGTGTTCTATTTAATTTTTGTCTTGTTGTTTTTCAAGAAGTGTGATGTGGTAAAGGAAAAAAATGCCAGAGTAATCACAAACCTAGATGGGAAATCTAGCTGTGCTATGGGCTAGGTATGTAATCTTGAGAGAGTTGTTCAACTTCTTGGTTTTGTCATATGTAAAGAGTGGATATTAATAATTGTTAATGAGCTTCAGGCAAATCAAAGCATCTCCAATTTTAAGAGTAAAGGGAGAAAGGGAAATATGGAGTTCATGATTCTAAAAAGAAACTAATAAAGTTCCATCTGAAAATGTTTATCTTTAGCTAAATGTCACATAATAGGGCAGTGTATTCATCCATCAATCTCCTAATTTATTCAACAAATATTTACCAAATGTCTTCCAGGTGCCAGATACTTAGCTGGGCAAATAATTCTGGTTCAATGGATGAATTATTACACAATTATTTTTAAATATATAATTTGAAAGCTCATATGATAATCTGAAAATACATTTATGATTTTTTTTGAGTGAAAATAAGTTAGGATGCAAAATGTGTGAACACTATGATCCAGACAGTGCAAATAAATAGTATGTCTATATGTAGGAAAAAAAGCCAAGAGGTAGCACATGAGAATCTTAATCATGATTGTATTTAGGCAATGCAATTATGGACAATTTTAACTGTTTTATTATTTTCATATTGCAGCATTTTCCAATTTTTCTTTAATAAACAACATTATTTTCTAGAGGTAGAGAACTCTGCTCAAAAAAAACAAAAAAAGCCAGACAATAATATCTCTGCTGAACAAAGGACTAAGCCTGTTATACTAATGACTTGGGACTGTAGTTTGGGGTTGTCCTAGTGGCATTGGTCACTTTGGTGACTGGGAAAAAGCTGAAGAAGTTGGTTTATTAGTAAAATTCAGGGCTCACTTCCTGTTTGGGGGCACATATCCAGTTAGGGCATCTGTTGTTGTGCACAAGAGTCCTTAAAAACCCCATGAAGGAGTCAGGAGCCTCATTCCTAAGTGTATGCTAATAAAGGGCACACTGGGCATCCCTGTCCAGCTCAAGGCATAAAGCTTGACCATTAGCTGTCTCAGCCATGAACTCTGCTCCTAACGTAGGTCATAGTCTACTGTGAGATCTTTAGCCACAGTGATGAAGTCATTCTAGGGACTTCTTGACCTGAAAAACTTCAGACTTTTCTTCCCTGGAGTACAAAAGTACTTGTTGCCCAGGTAAACAATGATTGATAATAAAAATAAAGTACAACTGTAATACTCAAAGGCCTTTACAGCTTGTCATTGCTCATTGCTTCTCAGGGTATGGTGTTGTGGGAAAGAAGCACCAGTTGGAAGGTGTTATAACAATGCACACTCATTTCTTGCTCGCCCTCTAGTTCTGCTGAATAAGAATTTCTGGCCCCAACATAGTGACACACACCAGTATCCCAGCTACTCAGGAAATCGAAGCATGGAGTCACAAATTCCAGGCCAGTATAGGCAGCTAAATGAGACCCTATAACAAAATAATAATTTTCTTATCCTCTGAGACACCCTTTATTCAATCAATCCCCAGGAAATCTTCCTTGCCAAACAAATGAACAAACAAACAAACAAAAATATTCTGGGCATATAACAACCAGAAAATATATGTTTTTCAAGTTACTCATTGGAGTTTTTATGGTCACTAAAATTGGATACTGTGTAGTACCAAGGAAAAAGATCTGCCCCTCTGCATATCCTCTACCACTCTTCTCCCATTGCACCTAAGCTGCAAGAAACTTTTGGGTAGCGATCTGGGGACACTGATCACTTTAACTTAATGCCTTTTTGGGGAAATGGATAAGTATGTACTATAAAACTGGACTGATGTTTAAAACTTAACCTTTATAGTCAGGGTATATTCAAAATGAGCACACTCCACACAGATCATCTGTCTGAATTTTCTGAGAATCCTCATGTATTCTGGTCAGGCTTTTCATTTAAACATTCTATGTGCTGGGTTTTTTGCATTAAGGAAGAGGAAGGTGAATCATAGTAGAAAGAATGGAGTATCTGAAGTTAAAACATCAGGAGTGAGGCCGAAATACCACACTACATGATCAGGTGAATAAATGTGACCTTCTATGAAATGGGGTGAGTCCTACCACCACCCTCCCCCATTGAATCCTGCTGGGGAGATAACAAAGTATTCTACCTATGGACCTATGGAGGGGACGGTGGATTAGCAACCCTGCTTCCCAACACATCCTGTTTGGAGAAGACCTACCAGAATGTCCATATGGCAATCATACATGCTCAATGAAGGAGACTCCAGTACCAAGGACCTCAAGATTTTGCCTCCCTGCTTTTCTGCATAGGAAGTTTATCTGAGTTTATGGTTACTCTATCCATGAAATTATGAGGAAATTTTGTGGGACTTGAGCCTCAGATGGTCTTGTCTTTCTTATCCATTAGGTAGAATCGTACAAGGAAAACTGAATCTTTCTTTCCAGCTTTTTCATGGCATTCTAGAATATACTGCTTCCATAGAATTTCCACCCTATTGTTTTATCACCACCTGACAAAGTCCACTATTAACCTTTGTAATATAGAAATGGAGAGATTTGTTTATGTATTTTAAGTTATGAAAGGTGGTAAACTAAGTAATCTAAAGTCACCCCAGGGAAGAAAGATGAGCTAAGACCAGTCTCCAGTTCTCTCCCCCCCATTCCCATTCTTTGCCAGTATGCCTTGCTAGATCCCAGGAGCTGTCTGTCAGTGTGCTGACACCACTCAAGAAAATGCAAGTTTCATTCTGACATCAGAAAGACAGAGCCACGATTACGCCTCAGTCCCCAAGGAGGCAGAGAAATTGCTTTTAGTTGACAAGTGCATCTCCCACACACATACCCCTCTGGTTGAATGAAAAGATAAAAATCAAGTTAAAAATCCCAAATGTTCACTTAATTTTTAAAAGCATTTTATTCTTTTAGTGAGGGGGTAGGCAGGATGAAAGAATTTTCCAGCTCTGTAAGTTTCAACAGGATAGGATAGGGAGAATAGTACAAACTGGGGGACACAGAACTTTGTCACAAAGAAGAAAAAGTGGGGAGGTGATTGTTTATTTTTTTGCCACAATCAATAAGAGCAAACGGCATTGCATAAAAAGAACTAGGTTGAACTACAATGTATGCTCATACCCTTGAAAGACTATAAAAGATACAGACTACAGAGGTATTTTTTTTCTGTGGCTTCTAGATACAAGTGTTTTGGGGATGAGCAAGGGAAGTATCCACTTCAGTGTACCAGAGTCCTCCAGACCTGTGGCCAGAGAAGCACCTTGCCTTCACTCACTCTGAAGCTCATCTCTGCAAATCAATGGCCCTTATGTGCTTCAGCAGCTTACACAGTGCTCTCGTCTCTATTTTTGCATCTGAATCTCATACAGCTTTGGGAAGCTTGGAAAGCTGGTGAAGGAGAGATTAACATAACCCTTGATGTATAGATGAAGAAACTATAGATCAAGTAAGGTAGACTTGTCCAAGATCACTGCCTTTTATTTTAAGCTTATACTTGGAACATTGACTGTTGTCTCCTTCTCTTGTGCCTGCCTTCCTTGAATATGCTATTCATATGCAAACTGAAATCTACATATTATATACTGACTGTCTTTCCACTGTATATACCTCCAGTGTCAGAGACTAGAGACAGTCCCCTTTCTGAGAGTTCAAAAGCCCTTAGGAAGCCTGACAGTCTTCCCAGCTACAAATTTCCTTATTCTTAGATGCATTCCAAAATGTTTGGGAGCAGAATCCAAGTGCAATATACTTCCCAATGAGGGGAGGCCAGTTATTAATATGAAGGTATGTACAAGCATTTTTCAGTTTCAATATACTTTTGACTGATACACTGTAATATAAAGAATGTACTTATTGGTAGGGTACCACATGATATTTTGAAATATATGTGCACTATAATATTTAATTCCAGCCCCTGGTAACAATCACTTTGCTTTCAGTTTCCATGAAATCAACATTTTAATATTCTAAACAATTATTTATTGTGCCATTATTTCAACATAAAAATATATGAAAATACAGAGCTGAAGGGACCCTTCTCTTAGGCAGCTGCCTCACCAACCTAAGTTACAGTCTTAGCTCATCCCCCACCCACAGCACTCCATTAGGATGGTCCAGCCCTAAAGGCAGAATTGGCTCAACAGGAGGGAGAAGGCTAGACCAGACCTAATCTATGAGGACTCTGCTTCTTAGGAGGAACTTGAATGAAATGTTAACAAGCACTAAGTGATCATTTGGGAGTGAAAGATTTGAAGACAAGTCAGCAAAATTGAAGAGAAGGAATACCCAAAGAAATTCTAACTAGAGATAGAGATTTTTTTAAAAAGTGATTTTTTTTTCAGTTTCAGGATTTATTAATGCTGAGAGTGTCTTTAGAGATAATCTAGTATATAACCTCACACCACAGGGGGCAGCACAGAAATCTAGAAAAGGGAAGTGACTTACCCAACTTCATTTAGCAATTTCGTAGATAAAATGAGACTAGAAGCCAGCTGTCCAACCTTCTAGCCCATGGCTCCTTTTCTAACAGCACACTGCCATCCCACCTTGAGTTCCTGAGTTCTCGAAAGGTCATTTCCCCACCTCAGGGCTTGCTCTCCTCAGACAAGCATAGCACTTGGGGAATTTGCCGGCAGCAACAGTCCCTGCTGCTGGGAGCAGAGCCAGGCGCCTGAAGATGGCACCTGTCACATCCCATTGGAATGAATGAGCTCCCTCTGAAACTGAGACGGGCCAGGCGGAATCTGGGAGCGGCACCTTGAGATCAGTCAGTGCTCGCCTGTGTGGCTGGTGTACCATGGGCATTCAAGGCAGAGGACGTCATAGCAAATGTCCTGAGCACTGTTTGCTGGGGAGTTTTCTACTTCTCTTAAACCCCAATGATTTATTCATTACTTTAGGGGCAGCCACTCTGGTTCATTGGTTTAACAGCCATTACCCTTGAGGGGCGGGGTGGGGAGCTGTCTGCCTGCTGCTTCTCCTGTTCCGACTGCTTACAAGATAGGTTCATGGGACAGCTTAGCTGGACTCTCCTATGTCTGTGGGATTAATGGCATTTGACCGTAGACCATGAGAAATCACATCAGTAACTGCCAGTGGGGGTGGATGGATAAAGCATGAGGAAAGGACAAGAGAAGAAGGGAGAGATACAGAAAGAGGAGGGAAGTGAAAGGACGAGAAGGAACAGGGAGAAGAAAATTTGATGGAGAAATTCTTTCACATAACAACCACTGACATTTCAGGGTCTGTAGCTTCTCTCACTTTTAATCATCCCCTCCATTAATTGCCATTTGTCAATGCAAAGACGCCTTTCTCTACTATAATTCAATTCTGAGATAACTGAAGCCTTAAAGAGAGATGCAGAACTTGCTAGTGAGGTATTTTCTCTTCTCTCCTCATGTCTCCACATTCTGAGCACCACAGATAGTACATGAACCTACTAGAGAACTGGTCCAATAAAAAAAAGAGATGCTAAAGATCCTGCTTTTTAATGTTATTTAATCTTCTTTGGATCTGGTACCTTCCTAAGGCTCTCTTACCTGACTTTGGGTGTCTAGCAACCTTTTTTACTTTCAAGCACCCAGGGGTTATAATTGCCCCACTGTTCGGAGACCTTGCAGATCCTGGGGGATTTGTTAGATAAGAAAGTAAGAAGCTAGGTAGGATGGTGCCATTGGAGAGGAACTTGCATAGGACAGGCAGCAGCCATGCTGGAGCAGAGCGGCTATAACTGAGCCAAATCAAATGGAAAGAAGATCATGTGCCATATCTAGCATGCAGTGTGGTATGTCAAAGAGCTGAAGCTGGTTGTATGCAGGAATCTCATTTTTCTTTCCTTCAGTGGAGGATGCATTTGGTTAGATCTCAAAACTCTGAGCCCCAAAACCTTAAAAAATAAGAGAAACAGTTAAGTCATCTCTAAGTGACTGTGGGCTCAGAGGGCCAGAAATTTCAGAGAGGGAGAAAGAAGAGACTATGTGGCATGGGTATGGAACATGCACTGTAGGTTTGCCCATCCTCAGTGGGACATGCCCTGTGATCTCGTACTCTGAGATCAGAATCACAGCTTACTACCACCACCATAGGGAAATAGAGGGATTTACCAAACTATCCTTCACATTACACTTTGTTGTCATCAAATCTGTCTCTCCATCCTTGTCATAGATACTGAGATAACCTGTATGCCATGGACTCAGGGATGGGCTCTCAGGAATGGTGACCAGGACCAGGTTCAAGAACTAAAGACACAAGCTATGCTTTTCATCCTTCATCCCCATCCCAGAGGAAGAAGGGAAACTTTCTGTGTCCAGCCTTCACCATGGATATTCTGAAACTCAGCTCCCTCGGTGCTGTCATCTCCACCACCAAGAAACCTCTCACCTTCTTTTACCTTTATCCTCTCCTCACAGACTCCTACCCTCTGCCCATGTATATCTCAACTCTCTTCACAAAGTACTTTTCCTTCTGCCCTTTTAAAATCTACTTCTAGGTCTCTGGACCTTTTTTAATGGTTGGTTTCTGCCACCTCCTTACTATTTTAGCTCTTCCTACTATGCTCCAGCTATTGAAGGTCTTCGTAGTTGCTTCCCAATTCTAGAGGCTGTGACTCCTTGTCAGTTCTCAGCTCACTTGGCCACGTGGCAGAGTTTGCTATGCCTGATTCCTTTCTACTTATATGACAACAGTCTTTCTCTTCTCTTAGTAGAACATGTGACAGGATACACAGGTTTATTAAAGACCAAAATACACACAGATTACAATACCCAATAGAGCTCCTCCGTGGAAGTACTCAGGTCGGCAATCTGCACAGAGAGAGGGCGTTTCCCACCTGGGTCTGCCATTTTATACCTCTCCTGGGACCTGGTGGTCCGGCCCCATTAATTAATTGAGGGGTGGCAGCGGGGTGTGGTCACAAGCCAAAATGGTAAAGACCACACCCCTTCATCTCCCCCTTTTGTCTAAATAAGATCAATCTAGCTCTAAAATAACTATATACAATGGGAACAGACATTGGACATAAAATTACAGACAATAAAAATATCAATCCACTATCCCTCCCCCATCTCTTAAATATAGGGAAAGCATAATTAACCCCTACATAAAGTCCCAAAGTCTGAGGGCAAAATTTTTCGGGATAAGGGACGTTGATCTCCAAAGCTACTTCTTGATGTCATAGGGACGACGTGTAGTCTAGGGAATCCATATCAGCTGTCCAAGTAGAAATCTTCCTGATGAATGGCGCCAGGTGTGACAGGATACACAGGTTTATTAAAGACCAAAATACACACAGATTACAATACCCAATAGAGCTCCTCCGTGGAAGTACTCAGGTCGGCGATCCGCGCAGAGAGAGAGCGTTTCCCACCTGGGTCTGCCATTTTATACCTCTCCTGGGACCTGGTGGTCCGGCCCCATTAATTAATTGAGGGGTGGCAGCGGGGTGTGGTCACAAGCCAAAATGGTAAAGACCACACCCCTTCAAGAACATCCCAGGTGTCACCTCTAATAGTCCTTCTGCTACCAACCATCCTGCTCATACCTGGTGATTCGTTTTCTCTTTTCCTATATGTTTTTTCACCATACCACTAAGATAGCAACATCTTCCTCTTCTCAGTCTCCTTCCACGTCATATCTAGCCTTCTCCCAGGCTCAGCCCCAAATAGCCATGAAGTACTCCTCCAGCATTTCCTCATGCCCCACTTCCTCATACACAAGAAGATGGCTTTTACCACCCCCCACCACGACACATGCAAACTTTATTCTTCTTAGTGAAGTTGCCAATGTTCTTTTGGAAACCCAATCCAAGAGGCTATAGCTCTAGCCTTAATTTGACTTGCCTCCTCTGCAAAATCCCTCACTGTGAATCTGTATTCATGAAAACTCCCGTTTCCCTTGTCTCTGAAGACACTGTGGGTCTCCCCTTCCACCTCTATAGCGTTCTCTGGTATCCTAAATGATTATCCCTCAGAGTCCTGTCCCTAATGCTCGAATCTTTTGTGGAGAAGCTCATCTCTCTGTTGGCCCTTGTCTTTCTAGATCATTCTGAGAACCTAAAATAATGTACTAGAGAAGACAATTAATGATTACCTAATTGACTAACATTTTCTAATTATGTGGTGCCTGATACACAAGAAATGTTTCATGAAGGCTATTAGTGGAGTTTTACAATTTACAAGCATTTTCTGTATATTTATTTGACTCCATACTCATAATATCCCCATGCAGGTGGTTTTGTCTTATTCCAAATTTTTGCCAGTGCAAGTGGTGAAACAGAGCAGGCATTCATTTTCAGCCCATTCTATGCCAAGTGTTTTAGTACACATCTTAATTAAATTTTCAGAAAGCCCTGTGAAGTAGGTGTTCTTAGCTACATTCTACAGATGGGAAAACTGAAACTCAGAAAGGATTCCAAGTTCACAAGGAGCATATAATTTGCCTCCTCTGTTATTTCATTGTTCTGTAAATTCGATTATAGAAAATCTAGTGAGCAATACTAAGGAGGCATACAAAAGGTATTATAGAGTGATATTATAATTATTATTTACATGTTATTTTTTGATTTGCGTTCCTATGAAATTTACTGTCAGGCATATAAAGAGCTTGAAGGGAAAATAAAACCTTTCTATTTCCAAACAATCCTTGCCTTTCTCCTTGCATATTGCAGTTGTAGGAACCAATGACTGAGTGCTTCCCATGCACCAAGCATTATGCTTAGAGCTTTACGTGTGTGCTTTCATTTAGTAATGACCATCATCTTATGAGGTGGGGCTATTAGGCCTCAATATATGCATAAGATAATTGCACCTCATAGGAGTTAATTAACTTGTTCAAGGACCCCCTAGTTTGTGAAGTATTTGAAATTTTAAGTCAAGTTGATCTTATCCCAAAGTCAATGTTCTTTCATAGATACTAGGCTGCCTCTCTAAAAGCATAGAGAACTCAAGGGTCAGAATAACTTTGTGACATCAAGTCTCCTGACTATATTTCCCACTTTCTCCTGGATATTCACATATCTTGTTGAGGAGACTGCCTTGTATTGTCTATAATCTTCATATGTCTAAGGTCTACCTCCTCAGCCTCATCATCAGCTCTTCCAAATGTCTTTAGATGCCCCCACAGAGAGCTCTTACTAAATATATGACAACTGATAAGCATGAGTCTCTCTTCACTTGAGAGAATTATTAATAAGCCATCATGCTTTGATAAAGCCCTTATCTCCAAAAGAATTGAGCCCTTGGTGCTTAGGAGTCATATCAATTTCTCGCCTCCCTGCAGCTTGAAGTCAGAAGCCCACACTCCCCACCTCTGCACAGCATCCATTCTCCAGGGAGCCTCATAGCGTCAGAATCATTTCACTGAAGGCTAAATTATGTGTGTGACTCTGGGAGAATGCGGTCCAAGAAAAGGGGGAGAACGACTATGAGCTGAGATGCTGCAAGCAGATGAACTCTGGGGATGTTTCTATCTACCTAAATGATGTGTCAACTTCTAGCAGCCACATTCCATACAATGAACTTCAAAGATTGTGTCACTGTTATTATTAGGAATATTAATAACCTTATACTTGGACAGTGAACTTCCATTTGCACAAAAAGATTCTGCACAAGATTTTGTTATTTTTAGTTTGTGCTGTCTTTCAATCCTTTTTTTTTTTTTTTTTTTTTTTGGCTTTAGCGTTCTGCCCCAAACAGCATCCTGTCCAGTCTGGGAAATGGGAACCAACTCAGGGAAACAGGGACAGCTAAGGTCAGAGAAAAATTTTAGTCGAGTGTAATTTAAAGTCAGCAATTGATCCTGTTGCATATTTAGGATCTCAAACATAGTCGAGGTCTTAAATGCAAGCCCCCAGCCTCCTTCCTTTCCCTTTCCTGTTTCCAGAGCCTGTAGAAACCTTAGCTCCTCCCACCATTAGAATTCAGTCTTCCAAGTCCCTTCCCCCATAGATGGATGGCTTCAGGGACACTGTAGAAGCTGGCTCATCAATTATCTCTTCCCCTCCTCCAGACCAATTTTCTCATGCATTTGTATGAGTCTGTTTAGCATCTTGCAAAGAGATAGGCAGTAGTAATAATCATATCTAACACTCATGAAGATTTTACAATGAGCCAGCACTACAATAAGCATTTTTACATGAATAATTTCTGTTTGTCCCCCACAGTAGTCCTATGAAGAAGGTTTATTAAAATCCCCATTTCATGGAGAAGGACACTGAGGTTCTGAGTGACTAAGCAACTTCCAAAAACCACACAGATAGCTAATACAGAGTCAAGATGCAAACCTGTGCATGTTCATAAACTACTAGCTTGATTCTGGCTTTCTTCCTCATACACAAACAGTAAGATCCAAGAATTGGGAAACCATGTAGTAGTCAGAGGAACAGTCTCAAGAAGGCAGAAAATAATTTTCCTCTCATTTTTTGCCAGTATCTAGCTGGAGGACTCCAGGGAGTCACTTAAAGTCCCCTGCTTCTGAATCTGCAAACAGGGTCCAGTGTAGTGAGAATCACGGTTCAAGAAAGGTTAATCTCCTTCAAATTTGTGGATCTTAAAAGCACCACACAAATGCAAAGTGTTCTTATCATAATCCTTAACATTATTATTCCAGCCTATTCATCTACCAATGAACCTGGGATAGAGTCCTGGCTCTGTCCCTGGATGCTAGTGCCATTTAAGTGCCAAGACAAATGGTCTCGGGGAGTAGTGGGTGATCCATTATCTGGCTATGGATTATTTCTCAGGAGTAAATCGTTAGCCCTGTCGGACGCTGATGAATTCTCCCATGGCACCTGGGGGCTCATCGCTCTGCAAAGGACGTGCAGGGAATGCAAGCAATGAGTAGAGTCACACAATGACTGTGCAGATGGGGTCCTTGGGGGCAGGGAATAAGCAGAGAGATTAGGTTCCCAGAGCAACATCAATCCCACCCACCTGTGAGAAGAAAGAAAATGAACTTACCCACCCACAGCTCAGCCCAGGGTACACATGAGTAATTTCTGACCTCTCCTGATGTTTAAAGCATGTTTGAGCCAGGCATTCTGATATACTTAGAAACTCCTCAAAGAGAAATGAAAGGAATGGACAGCAGAAAGAAACAAAAGTAAAGGAATAGTGAAGAAGCATCATGTTATCTGCTTTTTTGGCTCCTTTGGGGGGCCTGCCACACAGCTCCTCAATGAACCATACATGGAGGCATATTCTTAGTTATAAACGTCCAACCTTAGCTTGGCTTGTTTCTTGCCTGTTTTTCCTTAACTCATGTTATCCCATCTACCTTTTGTGTCTGGGCTTTTCCCTTTTCTCTTACTTCTGTAAATCTTACTCTTACTCTGTGGATTACTGTGTAGCTGGATGATTGACCCCTGATATCCTCCTCTTTCTCGGGCTACTACTCAGAATCCCTTCTCTCAGATTTCTCCAATTATATATTCTGTCTGCCTGCCAGCCCTGCCTGTCCTTTCTCCTGTCTCGCTATTGGCTGTTCAGGTGAACCACCAGGTGTTCTAGACAGGCAAAGTACCACAGCTTCACAGAGTTAAACAAATACAACATAAACAAATGTAACACACCTTAACATAATGTTCCTAACAGAATAGTGGAAGATAAGGATAAAATAAAGAGCAAAAAACATAAGAAAAATAAATAAAATGAAACACAACAAGAAAAAAACTTGTATAATGGAAGGATTAAAGTGAAAGAAAAATCCTAAAAGAAGATTCGAGCAGAATTAAAAGGAAAAAAAAGGAAGAAAGAAAACAACGGTCTCAGAAAGAAATTTTGTAATGATGGTGGAGTATGGGAAGAAAATGAGTTTATATATGGAAATGTAAGTCTGGAGGAAAAGCAAGCAGTATCCAAAGAAGAGAAAGATGAGAAACTACAAAAATAGGAAAAAGATAAATAGAAAAATAGAATCATCAAATATAAAGAGGCAATGAAAAGGAAAGGCATGGAGACAAGAGATGGTGAAAACAGTAAGTGAAGAACCCTGGGATATGTGGAAGAAGAAACTTCTTTAGAGGGATGAGAAGTGTTTTCCCCCATTTGGTTTTTCTTTCCCCGCTTTGATTGCAGGGCACATATAAATTTCAATGTGATGCCCAGGACTAATCTCAAAAATGGTTAGGTCTCCACTATTGTTGAGAAGGCTCTCTCCCTTGTGGTTGGAAAGATGACTCAGCAGTTAAGAGTACCTGCTGCTTTTCTAGGGGAACCATGTTCAGTTCCCACTACCCAATGGAAGTTCCCAAGCATCTGTAAGTACAGTTACAGGAGGTCTGATGCTCTGTTCTGGACTCCATGGGCACCAGGCATGCAAGTGATTCATATACATACATGCAGGCAAATATTCATACACATTAAAAAGTCCTTTAAAATATTACATAAAATGTTCCCTGCCTTCCACCAAGTCTTCACTGCTCTTGTAAGGAAAAGCAGTAAGGGCAGAAATAAAGCTGGGACTAACCATTTATATAGATACAGAGGTCTACCCCCCACCTCTCTGTCTGGTCTCTCTGTTCCCCCTCCCTCTCTTTCCCAGCTCTGAGATCTCATTCATTCTGAGGCAAATAGGCACATGGAAGATAGCCTTCCAGATACATAGGTGCCAAAAGGCACAAGACATTGTCCAAATGTGACCTCACAACAGACATCAACAAAGCCAGTCCAGCCTCAAGCCCTGCAAGCAGAAGCTGAGAAGTAGAGATACACTACTGCAGAAGATGACAGAGACTCAGGAAAAGCTGGCCATATGTAAGCGATAGGCAGCCAGGGTAGGAGCACGCTTAGATCAACTCCTTCTTAGATCAGCTCCTCCCTTCTGCATTCAGGACATTTTCTAACGCCAGACATTGGCTTCTCTCTACTTCCCTCAGAATTTTCCTTTGAGCTTTGTAACAGTTGGTTACAATGTGATTTATTTAAATAAACTCACTCCTGCTAACAGTCTGTTAGCTACTATGTCACCCTTCCTTGGGAACAGATGTCCTCCAACACCACCAGTTTGAATGACTATCCAAAAGGCCTCTTCAAGCATGGATGTAAGTGATAGACTTTCCAGCCCTGTGGCTAAGACAGAATTTTATCCCATCTTGACTTCTAATCCAAGACTAGTGCTTTCTCTACTATATATCACAGACCTCTACAGTTTGTGTAAGACGAGGAGACCAAAATAAGGGACCCACACCCCTGCTGGAATAACAGAAGTGTCATCCATCTCCTTATCTACCAAGTGTTTCTGGAAAACCTCAGGGCTAAACAGGGCCAGATGAATTCTAAGAGTGCTCCCAGGTCTGAAATTCTGGAATTCTATGACTAAGAACTAAATCATTCAAATCTAAACCTACAGTAATTGTACAGAAACTGACTGGATTTTCTGGGCAAGCATGGTATCACTGTATGCCCCCAATAAATATTTAACTGTGGCCCCAGATTATTGATTTTGTTCAATATCAATATTTCTTGGCACAGTTTCCAATACTGACTGATAGACCCCTGACAGTGTGAAACATATAGCCTCCAAAGCCCATTCCAGATAAGTCACAGATGGCTGTTCATGTGTCTATCTGGCACATTCTGACATGCAGGCTGCACCACCCTTTCTAGCGTGTGCTGGGCATGTGGAAGAGTGAGACAACTGCATTTGCAAAAGAAATAGTATTTGGTGGGAAGAATCAGGGTAGTCTCAGTGCTTAGAACTGCTGTGGCCTGCTGATTACATAGAGAACCACAGTGTTCAGCTCTGCTTTGATGATGTGTAACATCGCTTAGAGATTCTGCCTCCTTAAATCTCATTCATTCATTAATTCATTCTGTGAAGCCTGCTTTCTCTGTACCAACCCCTGGGAGTCAACATTGTGGTGTAGTGAAAGGGAGCAGCAGCTGAGGGAAAACCACGTAATATTAATGCTGCTTGGCATAAACAAACTTAGGCTATAGATAAATATTTATGAGAAGAAATAATTTGGTAAGGATATTTCTGTATATGTGCAGTTTTAATTTTTCCCCTGGGCAAAACAGTTGAATCAGAGGCTTTTTTATGCAGTACTCAGGTTTCACAGAAGTCTTGTAATTAGTTCAGGTGAAATAATTTGCTTTGTAAGTACAGCTTACAAAAGTACAAGTTAGCTGAATATTTTTTTATCTTTTAGTTACACAGTGTTAGTGACAAGGTTTCATTTGTTGGTAATGGTTTGAGAACATTGTTCTGGGAGAGTATCTGAACATTTACTGAAATATAAAGGAACAAATTCTTTATTTGATGCTGCCATGACATTAACTCCATCATTCCCAAATAGTAAGAGACTTGGGCACGTTGCTAAACATTCACTCACTTCTTGTATCCATTAGCCATGTACCAAACACCTTCACTGACTCAGACACTTGGGCAAATGTGGGAACCCTGGAAAGATTCAGATACACCTGTGCCTGTGAAAGGTTTATGTACCAATATATAACTTTAGGGCTTTACAATGAGTGCTTTAAGAGAGATTTGAAAAGAAAGAAATTGAGAAGAACAAAGACTATCAATGATGTACAAGAGATTCTGGAGAGACTCTAAGAGACAAGGAAACCTTTGATGGGGTAGGGTGAGGGAATTATGAAAGTCAACCATATATACATCACATAGGAGCTAAAGAAAAACAATCCCCATTCCTCCATGTCCTTTTTTGAAAACAGTAGACTGTGTTCTTAAATACAGCAAGCAGATCATTCTGTGGCTGACATTAGCCCAGAAGCCTGCTTCACTTTTAACTGTTTCAATTTAGGATGAAATACATCCACTCCTTTTGTAAAACAAAGCAAAGAGAGTAAAGTTCCTATCTTCTAATTCTCTTCCCTTGAAAATCACTTTCTTCGCCTTTCTAACACTCCTATCTAAAAGAAATTTTTCACGTAGGTGAGAGGATTCAAGTATTACTGTACACTAAGGTGGCTTTCAAATTATTCACATTCCAAAGGAGCCATAATGATTTCCAAGATAATTGGTTGTAGAAATAAGTCCTTCTAAAAACCCAGCAATAGAATGTTCGTGATGCCACAGGATGATTCAGAGCATTTGGCCTTAATTACTTTGATTGTCCGCCAGGATTTAATATATGAATATTACATTGCGATCTTCAATTTAATTTCTTGTGTAAATGGATTGTGGCAGAATCCTGTAGTCCTGGAACTGGCACATAATTCAGCGTGGGAGACACTATCTTAACTCATCTCATTACTCAAGCCATTTGTTGTCCTTCAGGCTTTGACAGCCAGGAGATGGGAAAGTAGCAGAGGTGATGCGATCTCTCAACCTGGGTCCAGTCAGACATGAGCCATCGTCTCTACCGATTACGTTGTTACACAGACACAGGCAACACTTTCTTTCAGAAGCGGAAAATATTTCAGTCAACATGCAGCCATGTGTCCTGGACTTTCTTACCATAGCGGAGTGGGGAAAATCTATGACATGCATGCAAGAGACCTTAGATCTAATCCTAGCTGGGACACCAAATTTGAAGCAGGACCTTGGACAAGTCCTTTGATTTCTCTGAGCTTCCAGTTCCTTATTATTCAATATATTATATACACATTGGAATACTACTCAGCGGAAAAATACAATGACATCTTGAATTTTGCATGCAAATGGATGGAAATAGAAAACTCTAT
>JAQHUG010000060.1:8388568-8408132 GCA_028555095.1 Dicrostonyx torquatus | reverse complement strand
GGTGGGGTAGTGGGGGAGCCGGGAACAAGGGGAGTAAATGTAAATTTTGCTTTTAACAAAAATAAATAAATAAATTAAAAAAAAAAAAAAGAGAAAGCCATATGACCACTAAGGTTTTTTTTTTTTTTTCCAGAAGGAAAGCTTTTGGAAAATCTAAAGTCTTGTCACCATGACTGGACAAAGGTCATTATCATTAATGCCATGAATAATAAGCCACCCCCAACAGAGAAGGCAAGGTTTGAAAGAAGGGAGGAAAAGTCAGGAAGGATGATTGGAGGGAAGGAGAAATATGAAAAGGAAGGAAATGTAGAGGAAACAGCTCTGCAGCCTTAGTAAAGTGTCCCCTTTCCTTGTGTCTGGGTGAACTTGCAAAGGGCTTAGCAAAATGGGCACCATTTTAGCTCAGGACGTCTGATGAAAATTAGGGAGATAGGGATGAGACTCAAGTATTAACTAAGACGACACTGTACTGGGAATTTACCTGTGTTTGAGGCAGGGGCTTGCTATCATTTATTTATATTAAATAATGTCCGTATAAATCCATAAAGAGCTCCTACAAATTAATAAGGAAAGGAACAATATAGGAAAAGAAGTATGGAAGGCTTAAATAGGATCTGTGTGGAAGATAATATAGAAAAGGCCAATAAATATATGAAAAGAAGCTCAACCTTATTAGTCACCAGAGAACTGCACATTAAAACCACAGTGAGATACCACTGTACACCCACCAGAATAATTAAAATTTCAAAATCTGAAAACAGTGTTGATAAGGGTTTGGCACAATGAAAGGGTGTAAATTGGTACACACTTTGGAAAACTGGCAATAGCTACCAAAATGGAACATGTGCATATGTTATGACTCAGTTATCCCACTCCTAACAAATACAGGCGCATGTGCACCAAAAGAAAAACAAAAATATTCAGAGTGATGTCAATCCAAATAGCTCCAAACTGAAAGTATCTAGCTTCCCATGTCTACTAGAATGGATAGATCAATAGTGATATAGTCACAAAAGGAGTATTATACAACAAGACAGAATAATAAAAGTTTCATGCAACAGTATGGATGAATATCACATATATAATGTTGAGTGGAAAAATCCACATACCAAGAAGTACATACTGAATGATTGCATTAAGGTCAGTGATTGGTGAACTTATAATGTTTAAGGATGTAAGGTGTATATGAGTATAAAAAGCAATAAAGTGCTTAATGCCAAAAGAATAGTTGTCAGCTTTTAGAATGGAATAGAGGGATTAAGGTTAGGAAAGATGGCATAATTTGGGAATCAGGAATGGTGATATTCTATTTCTGTTGTTATGGTCAAGGCAGGGTGTAAGAAAAGGGCCCGCATGTTTGTCCCGGCTGCCTGGCTTGCTATGCAGCTTTCAGCTGGCTGGCCTTGAAGCCAAAAAGTAGCCTAGCCTATTCTCAAACTCATGAAGACTCCCAAGTGCTGAGATTACAGACATGCACTACAATGACCAGCAGTAATATTTCGTTTTTAAGTTGGGTAACAGATAACACTGGCCTTTCACTTAATAAGCTGTATACCGATGATTTATGCACTTTTTTCACTCTGTGCAGCATATTTAAGAGAAAGCTTTAAAACAGAGGTAAGAAAAAGTCAAAGATAACTTGTCTCAGGCTACTCCCACTTCTGCAAATGTGATTCGAGGCTCTTTTTGTGTCTCTGTGTCTGTGTACAGCGATTTAGAGCTAGCCTGAACCAAACCTGTATCAAATAGCTGTCATCCAACTGAGGTCAGTGACACCAATGTACCTGCTATTGTCTGGAATTGTACTTGTTTTCTCTACTCCCAAATTATTCTGGCTCTATTGCAGCTCTGTCTTCCCCCTCCCCAAGTCTGCTAACTTCTGTTTGCAGTCTTCTTCATGACCTTGAGACTAATAGTTAAGGGATCAAGCTAAGTTTCTTTTTCTGAGCTTCAGCAAGCTCTCTCTCTCTCTGAAGACTTCAGTGTCTACTCTTTACACACTGAAGCATCTTCTGCCCCTGAGCAACTTGAGTAGATTCTCCACCAGTACCTCATTCTAGGATCTAAGAAACAGAAGCACCTTATCAAAAACTCTTGGAACCAGATACATTTCAGAATTATGACATTGAATGGTGTTGAAGTAATCCCACACTAGCTCAGACTCTGCCTACAGGGTGTTATCAAGATAAGCATTCACATTTGCTTTTACCACATAATAAATTTAACAGATAGTGACATAGCTCATATAATCAAACATGTTCATATTTTTGTTAAGAAATATATGAATATTCATGCTCAGTAGGATGAAAACTCAATATTTTCATGTGACAATATGGATAAATATTGAGATAAGTTAAACTAAGTTCTAGTGCCAAATTTTTTTTTAGTTTTTAGTACTTCGTGATTTAAAAAAACCGAAATTAGCCTGACCATGAAATCCCAGCACTTTGGAGGCTGAGGCAGGAGGGTTGCCATAAATTTGAGGCCACCCTGGTCTACCTAGCAAGTTACCAGCAAGCCTGAGCTACAAAGTGAGATCCTGTTTTTAAAAATTAAAAAGAATAAGAAAGAAAGAAAGGAAGGAAGGAAGGAAGGAAGGAAGGAAGGAAGGAAATAAGGAAGGAAGGAAAGAAGGAAGAGAAATTGTAGTAGGAACCCCCCGTTTTAAAAAAAAAGATAAAGAGGATAGAAATACATATAGATACAATGCATTCATTGCATGTGACTGCCTTTCCAAATAAGTGAGAAATGCACATTGAACAAGTTTTTATAGATCTAACTAAGAGTGCCCAATTGTGAGTAATGAAATTTCATTGCTGGCAAGAAGAACACTATTAGAGAAAACTACCCCAAGTAAATCTGCTATCAGATAATAAATGGCCTGCTCTGGATCTTATGGCTACCTCTGGTACTCAATCAGTAGTCACGCATAAAAAAATACAAGTCTTTTTTCTGGCTGCGGGTAGTGTAGGCCTAACTAGAAGAGATATGTTGGCATTGCACGCACTTGGGACTATTCTGTTAAGTGCAGTGTGAAAGTAAAGAATGAGCTACATGAATCACTTTCAGGTGCTCTTGTTTAAATATTATTCTCAGCCAGGCTTAGCAATGGTATTAAGTAGTAGTCAGTTTAAGACTCCCTTCACAGCAATACCCAGAGTTCAGTAAGTTCATGTGGATAGTTCAACATAGAGGGAAATATTTACTTCCAGCCTCCTGGGGATAAGAGTACTATGTTCTATTGTTCTGGCATGGTCTAGAGGCAAAGCAAAGTTCAGAAAGAGATTAATAATGGAGTAGAGCATAAATCTAAGTTAAATTGCCAGGTTTTCCTACCCAAAAGAACCAGTGAATCATGGGAAACCCCAGTAAGAGAAAGTCATACAACTACTCTGAGAAAAATGTCTGGAGGGGAAAGCCAGCCAGGTAGATACATTTTAGAAGTTAGAAGGTTTAGCTTCAAAGCTTTGGGACACAAGGTTGTTTGTTTCTAGAGGGCAGAAATGGCAAATCACTAGTTTTGTGCCTCCCACAGCAGTGCCCCAAGCTCTTCAACCTTAAAATAGAAAACAAGACTTAGATGAGCCCACCACCTCTTCCTGCTCTACTTTTGAGGCCCAACAAATCCGTGATTTCTTTGAAATAGCATGAATGTTTATTATTTTCATAAAAGCAACACATAGTCCTTGTTAAAAGTTTAAGCAACCAGATAAATATATGAAAGCTTAAACCCAGCTATCATTCCCTTTCTTACACATTTCAGGACATTTCCTCTTGCTTGCTTTTCTTTCCACTTCTTTCATAAAATTTTGATCATAGAGTTTTGAGTTATATACTCTCAAGTACATTTGCAGCATTTCTTATGCTAATACTAAAGTGAGTGCAATTTGAATGTCCACCAGATACAGTGATATCTGTATCTTAAAACAGAATGTGTATCCGGCCTTTATGAAATCTAGTCTGAGTAAGAAGATAAGACAGATATACATTATCCAATAGTGAGAAATACAAAATGGAATATTATTAAACTTCATTTAGAAAGATAGACAGGAAAGGCAGTGAGAACTCTAAGGCAGGAGAGATTGACATGGGTAGAAAGTAAGGCTCATGAACAAGAAAGTGCTTACATTGTCCTTTAAAGGATAAACAGGGGAAGCGAGGAAAGAGAAGCTTTGGGGAAACAGAGCCAAGGGAAAGCTACACCAAAAAAAAAAAAACAAAACAAAACAAAAAAAACCTTTAATCCTTTTTGTTGTTGATACTAGAAGTCTACCCATGGCCAGTCTGGGGACTCTTCAAAGACTCATCTTCCATATGATCATATAAAACCAGTTTTCTTACTTAAAGGGGATTTTGAAAATAGATGCAAGAAAAAGTGAATCAGTCGTGTTAATAGAATAGCTTAAGCTCAGACCTTATGCTATTTAGAAATTGGCTTTTTGCTGCATACTGAACAATGATGGCTCACAAATCATAATGTGACTGGCAGAGTCCCCAGTTGAACAACCTCTTAGGTAGGTAGTTGGTTACATGAATTCAGAACCTTGGTCACACTCAGTTCACTACTGTGTCTTGATGATCACAAGAAGAGAGCACCAATGAACCAATGAGAAAAAGCCCAGGGCACAAGCCCCCTTCTTCTACTGAAGACACAGCTAAAAATGGAGAAAAGTAAGTAAGCTACATTGGTGATCTGAAGACCTCCTCCAGTGGAACTAAAAATTCCCCAGGGGCAGAAAAAATGGGATGAAGAAAACTAGAAATGTACACAAAATATATAGCTTTTTCATTTGTGATGCATCCAAACTGTTCTTTCTTGTGTCGACAGACCTGCCACTAATCAGCAGTATGCATTTGAGCAAATTACATTAACTCTCAGAGTTCACCTCAGTTCTCTTACCCATCTGTAAAATGGGAACTATACCAATGTTCCCTTTGGCACCCAAATCCAATGGACCTGTGACTTCTTTGGACCACTACTTCCTTTCAAATTTTAGTAATGCAAATAACTCTGAGAAAAAGCTACATCTTACCCTGAGTTGCCAGTCACCACCATACCTGGGAATCGAAGTCCTTTGGGGAATGGCAGAAGAGTGAGCAGGCCCAGCCTAAGGGGAGAGGCACAGAAGGAGAAGTGGGTGGGTTCTCAAGATGTCACCAGTTAAGCAGAGTGAGCATCTTGATACCTCCTCCTCTTTCTGCCTCTCCCCTGAGTGCCCAGCAGCAGGCTGTGCCCAGTTGCATGCCTACGTACGTGCCTGCTCAGCACAGGATGACCTGGCTGCCAGCATCCTATTCTAAGCCAATGAGAGAACCTTGAGGTGAATGATCTTGAAGCCAATCATAGGTGGACGTATCTCTTTAATGGCTTGAGAGATTTTTATCTTTGGCTCCTTTTCATTGGTTCAGGCTAACAGAAGTATCTCTGGACTGTCAGCCAATGCCAAGCCATAAGCCAAAGGGATGGGTTTAGCTGTGAGATCTTGCTTTCATCTGGATCTGAAAGTAGTCCTGCCTCAAGGGCTATCCTATCTCTCCACTGGCATCCCTGACTGAAAGCTTCTGCCAAGAACCCAGGAGACATAAGCAGGTTGATCTAACCGAGGCAGCCTGGTGAGAGGTATGCATGCCTGGGGTTCAGGGACTGTGTGTTTGCCCAGCCCCTGCAGGTGAGTGCAGGCATATCAGCAAAGGAAAAGACTGGTGGGAGTGAATACTATTAGGCTAAAGGCAGGTCTTGACAGGCTACATTGCTTTTACTTCCTTCCCAGAAGTTGTAAATGTTCAAGGGGCCTTTTCAAAACTCTAGTGTTTTCTGTATTCGTACCCTGTGTACCCATGGCCAGAGGATTCCCCCTAAGAGAGTGAGAGGTGTGCCAGTCCCTACTTAGCACCTGCATCCCCCATTTTAAGTTGCTCATACTACATAGTGATAGAAGTTGATGTAGCTGGACTCCAAAGACAGATTGAATTCATGGTCTTCTCTTCTAAAATATTTGCTTACTCTGGGTACCTCTGGTTAAGCTTCAGGGAATGCTAGGATTATGGGTTCCACTGTAACTTACTCTGTTGGAGTAATTTGCAGCTCTGACTGCTGATAGAATTCTTAGTCCTGTGCTAGACAAAACATGTAAATTTGGAAGTTTTCTAAGCAATGTATACACATTAAGCAGAGTAAGAGCATGAATGGAGCGATAGAAAGCCTTCAGGGTTTTTGGAAAGATTCGCTCATTTGGGAAACTTTTGCTGAGTGCTTTCCATGAGACAGGCATTATGCTAGATACTAAGTGGACAGAAAAATAGTACCATGGATTTTGGGTAAGTATAATCAGGCCAGAGCCAAGGAAAGTGTGTGTTTTGGTTCTTGGTGCTAGACCATCTTTAATTCTTTCAGTGACTGGTTGTCTTGTAGTAATGGAAGGTTTTTGAAATACATCAGGACTGATCTTTGATTAAAAACTGGTCAGAGAAGTCTGCCTCCAATGCTCTTAAGATTCTCTCAATTTAAACTTTGTTTCAGAAAAGAATTTGCAGCAAAAGGAATCTTGAATGAGTCATTTCTCAGTTCTCTTCCTTATAATAAGGAGTTAGACACAAGACAGTGAAGTCCTTTCTTGATCTAATAAATGATATAAGAGAATTCAGTCGTTAGTAGGAATTTAACTAGCCACATCCTCCTCCATGGGCTTAGCCTCATTTGAAGTGTTGTCTCCAGTTGATAATGAAATGCTTTGTCACTGAGTAAAGAGGAAGAAGTATTTGTTAAAGGACAAAGAAGAAATGGAAAGTAATGAACTTCCTCAGGAATCATCAGATTCTTTTCTCTCCGGCTGCAGGAGCCTGCAATCAGTTGAAACTGATCCCAACAGATTATTTTGGTACTAATGAAAAGAAAAATAGAAATAAATCTGATTGGGGGCTTATAACGCTTGAGCACTAAGGAACTGCTGCAACACCATTAAGGGCCAGTAAAATCTCTGAGCAGCTATTTCCTAGGCTCAGGACAGAGTTTATGATAGCAGCTTTGCTCATTGCTCCCCGCCCTGCCTGTTTCAGGTATCTTTTATAGCCCAAATGTCTGTCTTACTGGCCCCTGATATTTTGAATGATACAAGGTCAGGAAAAGTGAGAGCAATTCATAACTGCACAGCATTTCTTAAGCACACTTAATTGTGCATCTAATCAATGTGAGTTCCTTGTCTGAACATGGTAGTTTATATAAGAGAGGTAAACCAAAATAAGAAAGTCCAAAGGGGAACGGGAGGGAATGGGATCAATGAATCCAGTCAATGATCCATATTAATGTTTCCTATATGAGCATGCTGAATGGTAGCTCTCCAGGTGCCAAATGGCATCTGGAAAACATTACTCCATCCCCCAATTGATGTAATAATTAGATTGCATAAATGGCTCCTCTGCGCTCACTGCCAGGCCAAGAGACAAATGTTATTGGTGAGCCAATCAATCTTCCCCCATCTCACCCCTCCCAATCAAAGTTTCAACCTGTGTCAGCAATTATGCTGTGAAGGTTGAAAGCCACCCAAATGAGTGAAAGCTGGCAAAGATAAATTTTGGGAGTGGGTTATACCAGGCTACTTCTCAGCAGGGTGTGTAGAGTAAGGACTTTGGAATGTACATGAACAGATCCACAAGTGGGCATACAACAAGGGGCCAAAAGAATAAAGGAAGGCTAGTGGCTTAATCTGCAAGACTGCTTTCCTCTGTCCCAGTTCACCCTGAAGGCAAACTAAAGGGACTAAGGACAGCATGGCAAGGGAATGCATTAATCATTTAGTATAGGTCCTTGTGACAGCCTAAATATGCCCCTTCCTCACAAAACTGTGTATTCATTCCCCAGAATCTGTGACTGTGGCATTCTATGGGACTTTGCAGATATAACTTAATTAAGGATCTTGAGATGGGAAGATAAGCTTGGATTGTCTTGCTTCAGTTAAAAGTGCCCTTACAATAATGAGTCGGAGGGAAATTAGAGATGAAGAGGAAAAGGCAATGCAGTTGTAGAGACAGAGCTTGGAGTGATGCAGCCACAAACTAAGGCATGCCCACCACCACGAGAAGCTAGAAGAGGCAAAAAATGTAGTTCTCCCCTGGACCCTTCAGAGGAGATTTGTTAGATTTGTCAGTTCTTGGTTAAGTTTACATTAGACTTCTGGCCTCCAGACTGAGATGATATATGTCCATTGTGTTAACCCACAAAGTTGGTAGGAATTTGTGGTCACAGGTCTATAAGAAACTAACACACTCTTCAATCACTATGGCTCATGGCAAATGCAGTGGTAACTTCATGCTGTTGTATAAATAGTATCAAAATCTTCCTTTAATTAACTTTGTTAAATTTGAAGATTTAAAAAACACCACACACTGAAATTAATCTGACCAAAGTTTATGCATCTCAACAAGTTTTTATACAGTTGGACTAGGCATTCTGAAGCCTGAAATACACAATCTAATGTGAAGCTTCACGACTTCAAAATCCTTCTGAGGCCAAAATATGTGGTCTACCATGTTGCAACACTGAATGTTAGGAACTCAAAATTCACAAAACACCAATATTTCTACACTTGGGACAGCTTTCTTGCTGACGTATATATAGGCTCCAGTTTTCCATTAGTCCGTTTGCATGAATTTATATATCTGCCTCCAGCCACCAGGTAAGCCTTGGAGAGACAGGGAAGGACACTGAGCAGGTAGAGAAATACAGTAAATATGTCTAAATTGAAACCACAATTGGGATCAAATCAAATCTCTTAGTAATAACACTAAGTAGGGCCTTTAGGAAAACAAGTCATGGCAGAACTAACTTAATTTACTCTTCTGATAAGGTTACACAGCTTATAGATCAGGAGAATGCTGTAGACAGGATGCATCTAGATTTTAACAAGGCTTTTGACATGGGCCCTTGTGAGTCGTTTGTAGATCAGGTGAAGAAATACAGACTACAGGTGAGCCACCTTGCTATCAGGTGGCTGCCAATAATGTGGATCATGGTCTCTTATGACAAGTCATGAAATATATCAATTTCAATCAATCACCAGTCTTTTCTATCAGCTCATGTGAAAATGAAGGCAGATGTCATGCTGTCTAAGGGTGAGGATGCTGGAAACCCAAAGGATTCAGCTAACAAATTGGAAGTGAGAGTTAGGATTCAAAACAATCTCATAGGTTGGTGCACTGATTGACCTCTGTGAAATGCAATAACCAATACCAGGACTTGGAAACTCACAGGTACAAAAACCAAGTTTATATACAGAGCAGCTCTCAGGGTACAGAAGGCAGAGGGGTCAACAGGTGGCAGCTTGATGAGTCAGAAGAATGGTGAGACTCTCGGCAGGGGAAAAAGTTAAATGAATATATCGCCCCCAGAAAGAGGAGAAAGTGAACCATACTCCCACATGCTTGTGCCGCATTCTTCAGACCACACAGAGCTTTAGTTCCAGAAAAGATTATTTTGTTAACTTCCCAGATTCAAAAAAGATCGTTTTCACAGATAGGAGAAGAAGGGAAGGTCTTTGATCAAAAGTCCAAACGTTTGGTTAGAAAAGAGGCTTAAGTTTAAGGAGTCTGTTGCATGGCAGGGTGGCTGTACCTAGTAATAGCGTACAATTTAGGTTGCTGAAAAATGTTTTACAAGGTCTCAGCAATTTGAAAACTTGTATGTGAGGTGAAGGATGTGTTAACCAGCCCGAGTTAATCATTTTTAAATGTGTATACATATAAGAAGACCACTGGAAAAATATACTGTTGATTTGTCAAATAAGCCTTAATAAAACTTGGATGGAAAAGAAATTCACCAAAGTATGTGCAGTAAAAATCAGTGATCTCCATCCCTTCACCCCTTGACCTGGTGAATTAGCAAGTCTTTCGCCACATGTGTTTTTCTAAGCAATTATTTATCATATAAAATCTTTTAACACAAATCATGGAATCATTTTCCAATGTCAATGATCATAAAAACATTTTCCATGTGCCAAGCACAAGTCTAAAAGTACTTCAGGTTTCCCTATATCTACAACTCACAACAACTCCATAAGATGGTCCCAACTGTTCTTCACAACAACTCCATAAGATGGTCCCAACTATTCTTCACATTGTAGAGAAAAGAAAATGGATGGAGAGAACTTTCTCAAGATCACACACCTATGAACTAATACATGTTGGATGTGAGCTTGAGACTCTCTGGTTCCATTGTGCACACACTTACCATCTACACCAAGTCCCACTCAGGACACTGAATGCTACTTTATGTTATAATGACAAGACAGAGATTTCCTGTATATGAATCATAATTTATACATTAATCCTGCATTTCTGGATATAAGATCATTTCCTTATTGAAGGATTTCTTAGATTTAATATGCTAATGTGGGTTTTGAATATCCCAAGAGTATAAAAAACCAGTTTTCTTCTAGTTTCAACTCTGTCATATTTTTTCCTTTTTTTAAAAAAATGGCTAAGTTAATTTACCTTTCTTGGTATTGAAGTAGCAAGAACCATAAAAATACATACATATATACTGTAATTGGTGGTAAATGTGCAAATCCCTAAACGAAGCTCCATTGCTTCAAAATAGCAACTATAATTGAATTGAAGTGAACTGATGTATAGTGTTTGGGAGAAGGTAAGTGTATGCCACTGTGTAATGTGAATTTATTAGAATAAAAGAATTCTGAGGATTTCATATACTATATTTTGAGCATATTCACTCCCACTCCTCCCATATCCATTCTTAACTTCCTAACCATGCAACTTCTAGTATTATTCTTTTCTCCCCCAAAGAGTTCATTTTGTGTTCCCCAACTACTATCAAAAGTGTGCCCTGTTCATAAGTGTGGTACAATTGAAAGCCATAACCTTAAAAAAAAAAAACCTCTCTGCCTCTCTCAACAGTTGTCCAATGCCAATATCTCCTTAGTTGAAGTAAAACCTTGTGCCAACCTCTCTTGCTCCATGCAGGTCATGTGCATGCTGTCACACCCTCAGGGAGTTCATATTTGCAGCTGCCTTGTTGCATCTGGAAAATACCATTTCCTGGAAGTCATACACCACCTCTAGCTCTTCAGGTCTTTCTGCCTCCTCTTTCTAACAGGTCCCTGAGCCCTTGGGGGGAAGAACATAGCATCCATGCTTATGTTAGAGCTGGAAAGAAAAGAATAAAATGATTGTACCAATAGAATATACTGGTCAGTATACCCAGAACTTCTTCAATCAATACATCTATTTCTTCCTCATGTCATATTTAAAGATCCGAAGCACTGGATACTAGATTTTGGCATGAAATTGGATTGCTTTCAGTACTTTACAAATGCTGATTCTCAGACCTCAACTAAAATACTTTGAATATAAGGACTTCAAATACAACACATTGAGAAATACTATCATCTGCTATGACATATCTTTGATGCAAAAAGTGGGAATGAGAACAATGGAAAAAGTCCAGTTCTAGGCACGAATATGTGGAGGAGAGGAACATCTTTCCTCCCTCTTGGCAGGTGACCTAGTAATTATAACCATCTCCATTGCAGTGTTCAATGAAATTCTTCTCTGGGTACCCAGAGATCTAAGTTCCCAGGGGACTAAGCTACTGATGACCACTGCACCATTGTATCTCCCTCGGTGAAGAACTGTACCATCACCAAAAATGTAAGTTCACTATAGGTTTTTTTTTATATAAAGAAGGAGTTTCCAGCAAGTTCTGTCCATAGAAATTAGAATTCTTCCTACTGCAACCTGTCCCCTGGGAGTGATTAATTTCCAATCCAAATAATAATTGAAACCCAAGAATTAGCCCAATATGGAAAAAAAAACAAGTAAAGGGGGAAACTCTTTGACTTGCTCATTCCCTTAAGTCATATGTAAGATCATCAAATCCTAACTCCCATGTATGTTATTGTTTCAGTGTCACCTGCTCATTTGATACAAGAAATAAGACTGAGTAGGAAGGAGTGTGAGGGAAGGGAATAACCAGATTGTTCCTAAGAGTGTTCAGTGGGGAATTTCTACAAAATATCGATGTCTAGTGACTGGAAAAGGTACTTCTAGAAAAGGAGCCAGAGTTACCGCTTACTAATTCAGTCTACAGCTTTGCACTTGAGACTCTCTCTTCATCAATCACATGCTGTGATTTTCAAAGTCCTTTTACCTTTAGAATCACAAAGTATCCTGACTTCAGCTCTGAAAGGCCAAAAGGACATCGTTAAGAATACAGATAAATTGGAATGCTAAATGAATTTGGAAAAACCTTCTAGTAGAGGAGAGAACTATATAGTTCACACTGCAGAAGAAACTATACTGCTATACATAATTTTATGTCTCGCAATATAAAGTAGTTCAAATTTCACCGACAAAAAGAGTCTAAAAGGAACTATAGATCCAGTATTGAGTTACCCTTGGGAGGCTGTATGTGAATGAAATTGACTTTTTCTTTTCTAATACTTAGGTTTTCTACTAACCTCAGATATTGTATAATGGGCACCATTTATGTTAGTAAACAACGAAATTGTAAAAAAAAAAAATCAGCCCAAAACTAAAGTCCCAAATTTTATCCTTTGTACAAGGTGTTTTGCAATCTAAGACATGGTTTCCAAAACTGTTCTCGTGGCCCTAAGTCTGAGTGACAAAAGATATTGGTGAGAGAAGAGGACGGGAAGGGCAGAGGTTGAGATTGAGATGCATTTCCAGTTCTATTTCAGGTGGTTTTGTAAAGCAGAGGTACTGTTTTCTGACCTTAGGAATGGTGGCTATGAGAATACTTTGGAAGTTGTCAAGGATTATTATCAAAATGACAAGACTTATCATTAAAGTCCCTGTTTTTTCTGCATATAAATGAACATATATGCACAAACACACCTTGCCCAAACTGCTTGAAAATCCACTTTGTCTCATTCTTCTCTCCCCTTGCCCCACATTCGTTCCCTGATGATCTTATTATTAACTTGACGCAGGGTGTGCCTGTGCTTTTTACTAGCCAAGCCAGCTACTTTGGGCCAGCCTTTTTAAGCTCTTCTTCCCATAGATTGTTATGTCATTAATAAGTGTTAGCTACATAACTCAAAGTCATATCCTGGGGCTCTGCAACAGTGAACACAGTGATTAAAAACAATCTGCACAACAAGGACAGGATCTGAATTGTATTATTCCAAGCCAAATTAATTAGCTCATTAATGACAATTCCTGACCTGTGTCCACTCTATCGCTGTAATAACATGTACACACTATCTCTTTTGAGTACTGGGCAAGAGGCAAAGTACGAATGGAAACTGTTGTTTACAGAGCACAGAAAGGGTAAATGACAAGTCCTGGAGTCAAAAGACTGAACATCAAATATTAGTATTTCAACCCAACTAACTCTGCACCCAAACCAGTCTTTATATGTTCTACCAGGGCAGTACCTCATCACTGGATGTGTAGAAATGAAGGATGTGAAACTGATGTTGTATACTTAACCATGGAGAAATATGGCATACTATGTCATGAAACCTTTTGGGGGACTAGAATAAGACAACGAATATGACTTGTGAGATTTAATTTAATTAATTTAGATTCTAAGGACCAAAAATCGGGATTCTCTCTCTCTCTCTCTCTCTCTCTCTCTCTCTCTCTGTGTGTGTGTGTGTGTGTAAATATATTAATAGCACTGGATTCTTCCACAAATCACTTATTCTGTCCTTATCCACTAACTCCTCTATTTCACAAGCTATTATTGAGCATTTTTCTATGTCAAATATATGACACAAGAAAGGGTAGGGCATGGTTCAACCCTTTAAAGAACACATCCTTAGCCTAAGAGAAAAGCTACAAACAAATATGGCTTACTTTTATTACATATTAAAATAAAATTTCTGCCCTGAGAGAGGAAAATGCTTTGGTAGTATAAAGGGAAGATTCTGATAATTTGGAAAGGACTTCATTGTGTATGAGATCAATCTATGAAGACTCAGTAGAAATTAAAGAAATAGGAAATGAATCTGGGTGGGGAGCTGCCAAGAAAAGAGAGCAGGATAATGTAGGAACAGAAGGAAAACACCAGATACACTAGATGAGAGTCAGGGAATAATTTTATTTGGATGGCACTGGGATTGTACACAAAAAAGAAAAAAACATGAGAATATATGCTTTGGGCTAGACTGTGGTAAATGTCTAATACTGTGGGCCCAGACTCAGCTTCTGTCTTTCTCAGTATCCAGCAGAAGGGGCTACTTGGGGAAGCATTTGGAAAAGGCACAAAGCATGGCTGTTTCTCCGTGAAATCAGGAGATCAAGGAAAAGAAGGTGCTATCTACATGGGATCCAGAAAGGGATAAGCCAGCTTCTTCTGCAGGGTGAGTAGCAATAGCAAACTGCTTTAGAAGGATGCACTTCTCTTTTATTTTCACTAAAATCTTGGCCTTGGACTCTCCCCAGGTTCATCTATACTTGTGTGTAGCTTGAAATCTCCAGTGTCTTTCTCAGCCTCTCTCCTAGTCGATCTGTCTTTTAAAAATGTTGGCTGGCTTTTTTAGGAGATCTTTCTCCCTGCCTTTTGCTTCAGTGATGCTAAGTTCTCCACAGATCCATTTCTGTTCCTTCTCTTTCTTGTCTGTTCCTTAGCTCTCTCATTGATAAGTGTGAGTTAAATTCTTTCTCGTCTATCAAAGTCTAATTTAAACATGCTATTTCTGAACCGCATGCTTCCCACTCTTGTCTGCAGCTACTCTGCTCATTGAGTATAAGCCTACATCTCCTCTCTTTGGAGTCCAAGGCCCAGAGAGGAAGTCACCAATTTGACATTTCTATTCTAATGCTTCACAAATAACTGCACCTCAGGAACATTCCCATCAAAACATTCCAGACCACTCAATGCATACTTTCCCACTTAATTTTACCATCACACAGCTTATGAGTAAAGTTAGGCACTTGGAAATTTACCCCAATTTCTCCCCACTCACTGTTCCCTAAATATTCAATCAATCAAAACCTAAAGTTCCTGTTTCTTTGATATTGGCTAAAGATGTCAGCTTATATCTATTATCACTGCTAATATCTCATTGGGATTCCTAAACTGATTTTACTTATTACCTGGACTCCGAGTCATGTGCCACAATTTTCATGCAAGCTTTGAGTCAGTACTCGACAACAAATATCTCTTCCAGAGAGGACAAAATCTTGTGAGAACCTGAGGACCAGGACAAGGAGCCACACCCATGAAGTCTCAACAGTATGGTCACCTAAACAAGACATGCTGATGCAGATGAGGGACACCTTACAAGGCCATACCCCTAAATAAAGTGCTATATGCAGTTGATGTCTTCTGGAAGAAGGAAAGTCAATCTTCTTTAGGCACAAGCCCCCTGACAGTTACCTAACACCAAGTGGCTAGCACTAAATTGGTATACATACTAAGAAACAGGAAGTTGACTCAGCAAGTAGTATTTGTGTGTGTGTCTGCGTTTGTAACAATAATAATTAAGAGGCCTTTTTTGATTCTCTTTTAAGATCTATTTTTAACACATATTGGTGTTATACCTGTGTATATGTCTGTGGGAGGGTGTCAGATCCCCTGGAACTGGAGTTACAGACAGCTGTGAGCTGCCATATAGGTACTGGAAATTGAACTCCGGGTACTCTGAAAGAGCAGCCAGTACTCTTAACTACCGAGTCATCGCTCCAGTCCCAATTAAGAGGTCTTAAAATTAGGATGAAGTGGAGGGAACATGGGAGTACCTGGAAGGGAGTTAGGGAGAAGCAAAATTATGTAAATATAGTACTCATGCATGAAATTCTTTTAAAAATTAAATAAGAAAAAACAACACCCCTACTAGAAAGCATTTCCTGACTACTCTCAGCCCGTGTTTTTCTTCACATAGATCCTACACAGGAAATGCTAGTGCAAAGCAGGCAAAGAACTGGGGGAATATTGACATTATCCCTTACTTCTTTAAGTGGGATTCTGGCCAATGAAGATGAGTGTTTTCAGAAATGTCTTCCAAATGACAAATGCTGTTGGAGACTTCCAAGATACATGTGTGCCCAAGGAAACAGAGACGTAGGGCTAGGGAACGGGCTCCAAGGCAGCAGCCGAACTCTGGAGGATCTATGCTAATTCACCTCCAAACATTTCGATTTTCTGATTTTACCCTTCTCTTTGACCATCTCACCAAAAATTTGACCCACTGCTGCAAGGATGTGGGGGAACAAAATGCATCATTATTCAAAAATTATTCTTCCCTAAAGTAAAATATTAGCTTTGTTGTGTAGTTAATTACATTATCAGAATGAACAGCTCATCCTCTTTACAATGGTCTTAAACCCTGATCACTTAATAAATGCAGGAATTATAGTTAATCTAGTTCAAAATTTAATTATGATGAGTCATACTTCACAAAGCAAAGTACACAGCAAAATTTTGGTGATATCATGTCCCGCTGACCCTGAGCTCAGGCCTGCTGCCTTGAGGGATATTGGAAACCCTTCCTGGTTGTGAGACAGGAGGCCCTTCCTAACGAGACCCACCACGGTGTCTACCTTGCAGACTTTACAAGACAGCTTGCCTAAATCAAATTTTACCCTGAGAAAGCCCAGAGGCAGTTCTCCCTCAAGACTCTGCCTTTCCAGATCTTCTCAGGGCACTAGCCAGATACATTCGAAGACCAGAACTACAGGGGATGCAGGCTGGGACAGGGTACTGAGGAACTCAGACCTTCAAAATCCAAGAATGGCTCTACAGCTAGATTTGAGAGTCTCCAGACTGACAGGAGCCTGAAAGGTCATCGGTTCTATGTCACATGTTTAGATCCTCAACATTTCCTCACTTCTCACAGAATTGAAGACAACCTTACAGGTGTTTTCTGAACAGAAATGGGCTCTCTGTTTTCTTTGGAATTTTACACCTCTAATAATGAGATTTTAAAAGTTTTATCTCTCTGAAACACTATTGTCACTCAAGTTACCTTCTCTCTGGTCATTCTAATTCCTTTTATACAAATTTGGGTTGGACTCAGTTGTGCCATTTTTCATTAATGCTTGCTAAATGCTACCTTTTATATTTAATTCATTATTCCTTTCTCTTATGTCTCTGGGGATTATTCTTCTTACCCTACAAAATAGTAGCTGCCTTTTCTTACTTTTTCTCATGTGTACTGTTGAGAAGCAATCTTTTATTTCCTACCTGTTTACAAGTCATTTCTGTTCTGACTTAACCATGCCACAGAATAACAGGCTGATGATTGCTATTTCCTAATGGAAAAATTAATAGGGCCTCTTTTTATTTGACCTTTCCTTTCTTTCCAACCTATATTTTGACTTCCTTGCTTTAGTATTTTGGGATTTAGGGGGAAACGTTTTGCTCTGAACTTTCCATGACGAAAGGTTTGTCACATGGCTCTCTTCTCCATTCTGGTTATATATTGGTGTATAATAAATCATTGAAAATTTAGCAACCTAAAACTAAACTGGTGCTTTACCTGATTCATATGGAGTCAGCCAAGAGTTGGGGCTAGACTGTCTATTTTCAAACTGATTTCTTCACCTGCAAGCTTGTCATGTCAAACCCTTGCACCTTACCCTCTCATTTCATGCATATTCTCTTCTTTGTTTTCAGCCCTCCTTATCAATATGGGCTTTTATCTTTGAGGCCTTTCAAAAATCGTCCAAGCTTTCCAAGTTTTGGTAGTTACAGGTTAGTCATACATTGGCTAGCTTTCGCGAAGTAGGAAATGGCAATTGCTAGACCAGCTAGGATCTATTCCAAGAACTGTCACAGGATTAATTATATTGTATTTCTTTGGCCAAATCAGTCACGGGTACAACCTGGACTCAAAGAGGTAGAAAATATGCTGCTTCTTGCTGAAGGCATATTGCTGCCTTTGTTGTAGAATATGTGATTATCTTTGAAAATAAAAATATGTACCTTGGATAGATTTTCATATTTCAAAGCCTAATACTATAAAATAAAGTATATGTGGAAAAATTAGACAAAAATGCATGAACTGCCAGGTGGTGGTGGCGCACGCCTTTAATCCCAGCACTCGGGAGGCAGAGGCAGGCAGATCTTTGTGAGTTCGAGACCAGCCTGGTCTACAAGAGCTAGTTCCAGCGCAGGCTCCAAAGCCACAGAGAAACCCTGTCTCGAAAAACCAAAAAAAAAAACAAAACAAAACAACAACAACAACAAAAACAATGCATGAACCTTAGAGAAATTGAGAAATTAGATTTAACTTATGATAGCATCATATAATGGTTCAAATAAGGATTTAAATTCTTAAAATCTGAATTTGAATTTTATCATATCTGATAGCAATCTCATATACAAGGAAAAACTTGCATATATTAATAAGTACTTACTAAGCACTTTTCATAGACTAAACATTGTATTAAAATTTAAGGGATTTGGGAATGACTAAAGTAATAATTAAGAAATGAGAAAGGCCAAAGTATACAAGGGAAAGTGACATAAACAAATATTTTGAAAAGAGTGTACTAAACGATATAATAAAACCACCACATACCTTGGTGGCTCAGAGTAAGAAGCTGTTACTCTGGGTGCCTAGAAATACTTCATAGAGCTGAAAGAAACAGAATAAAACCAGAAATGTGTTATATAAAATTACAGAAATGCAGAATAGCATAAGAAACTGTTGAAAATTAAAGATAGAAAGAAAAAATGAAAAACATTAGCATATTGTTAGTAATCTGTGATACAGTTTTAATCAGCCTAATTAACATAAAATCCTCAAAATAGGAAGGAGGACAGAAAAATATTGGAAGGAATAATGGCTGAATATTTTCCCAACTAGATAAAAATATGAATCCCCTTGTCTAAGAACTGCAACATATCCCAAGCATAAAAAGCTTGAAAAATGAAACCAAAGCATATTGTAATCCAGTTTCTTAAAATCAGTTGTAAAAAGTAAAGGCGGTGGGGTAGGGGGGGAGTGGGAGGGCCGGGAACAAGGGGAGTAAATGTAAATTTTTCTTGTAATTAAAAAAAAAGGTAAACTCTTAAAAGAAGTTTGTGCACAGAAATCAGTATATGAATGAAACCAGATTTCTCCTTAAAAATTAAATCAGAAGACACCAGGAAATATGCTAACAATGAATAAAGGAAAAATAGTATGGCAATATGAAAAGTAAACTTCAGGTCAATAACAGTCATTTAATAATGTATTGGCTTTTTGCGAACCTATTCTATATGGATGCACACCTTCTTAAACCGAGATGGAGAGGGGAGGGTCTTGGGCTTTCCACAGGGCAGGGTATCCTGCCCTATCTTAAGGAAGCAGGGGGAGGGCGGTGGGGTGGGGGGGGAGCGGGAGGGCCGGGAACAAGGGGAGTAAATGTAAATTTTTCTTTTAAATTTAATAAAAAAAAGAATTTGTTGGAAAAAAAACAAATTAAGTTGGAACCCTGATCTCTAAACAGAATGTCAAGAAAAAAAAAAAAAAAGCTCGATTTTGTCCTGACCTTGTTAGGATTTAAAGTTCCCGAACAGAGTTACCATGCAGTGTATCTGTGGCTTCAGCCCTTTGCTATTATTCTCTCCTGTTTGGTCATATAAAAAGCATTGACT